>PVIR01030393.1:0-20180 GCA_004026965.1 Petromus typicus | reverse complement strand
ATCCCAGCACTCGGGAGGCAGAGGCAGGAGGATTGCTGTGATGTGAGTTGGAGGCTGAGCTCAGGGCCAGCCTGAACCACAAAGCGAAACCCTGTCTCAAAAAACCTAAAAAAAAAAAAGAAATAAAAAAAGAAATAGAAGCTATCTCACAGTAGTTTTCTAAATGGGAGGAAATAGTTGATCTGTTTTTAATGACACATAGGGTGCTGCTGGGTGGATTCTGCTGTGCGAGTCTGGTTCTGAGTCGGAGGTAATTAATGTCCATTGTGTGCTCAAGTCTAAGTAATGGCGAACTGACCCACCGCGGAGGTAACTCTAGCAGTCAGTTCAGTGTTTTCCAGATGCTGGCCCTGAACACCCGCCAGGCGATCGGAAGGACCTTGGAAGTTACCCGTGAAGAGCACATCACAGACGGGATGGACCCGACCTTGGGGGTGGGAATGGGCACACTGCATTTCTGGAACATACAGAGACCATGGTCCTACAGTAGTGAACTTCGGACCAGTGACCCTGACCTGTTAGTTAACACTCAACACAGATTTTCAAATCGATCTTTTCCCTCCCTTTTCATCAGTGTATGCTTGTGATATATAATAAATACTTTCACCATGGGGGGTTGGTACCTAGGCATACCATATGTTGACTTTTGACTCCCCTTTTCTCTCTCAATTTTTCACCTTCCCATATGTTTGGGGTCCCCCAAACTCAAAATTTTCAATTAAGGAAAAGAAGAAGATACAGAAGAGATCACATCACACGACCACTGCAGCTCAGGGAGTGGTCACAGGGAGAGTGTTCCCCATCAACCCTGATTCATTATCCTCGGGCCTCGGTCCAGCCACAGGAGATGGAGGAATGCGGTGAGGGAGCCCACCTCGAACACGATGATGAACGCCAGCCGGGCTGCAAGCACGTGCCAGAACTGCAGCGTGTAGCCGTAGGGCACCGGTGCGTGAGGGGAGTCCCGGTAGTCTCGGTATCTGCAAATGCAAGGAGAACGTTGCGGACCTTTTCTAATCGCAGATCTCTTCCGTTCCCACGGTGGGGGGTGGGGCATGGGAACGAAGTCTGGACGGGTTCTCTATACTAGAGAGCTGTTGCTCTGTTAGTCCAGCAGTTCTCCTTTGGTAACAGCACAGCTCTTTTCCCTGGGCACTCTTCCTCGAGGTGGGCGATGCCTCGCTCTCTCCCTGACCTCAGCTGGCAAGATGAGCCAGACCCGATCCGTGAGACTCCTGGCAAGGGCGCCTAACAGAGTGCTAATGAACTGTCATCAGCCCTCGGAAGGCGAAGACTGGTGCTGCTGCTGGCCATTACAAGTTGGAGGGAGAGTCAGAGAGAGAGAGAGAGAGAGAGAATGAGGAAGAGGACCAAGCAGGGGCACCAGGGAGGTGGTGGCAGCAGGCTGACCCTGGCTCAGTGCCGAGATCCACCTTTTAGAGAACTCACGTTACTCTCTGGCTCTCCTGGTTGCCTGAACCAATACACTTCTTTTCCTTAAGTCTGTTCACAATGGATTCCTGCTACCACAGAGCCCTTCCTAGTGCATCCTCCCCGATGCTAACCTTTGAGTTATCTTCAAGTGCTACAGACATTTGCTGAGCACTTACTTGGGCTCAGGCACTGTTTTAGTACAAGTTATGATAATTGAGGGTCTTCTAGGAGAGAGGCTAACTCCAAGGCCAGCACTGATTTGCATATGAGGATGCAGTATAATTACCTATGAGGACCTCTGAAACATACCTACAACTTTAAGACATGAGCTCACATCATTATCACAATCACTTCCTCTTTGTCACTAGTGTCTGTGGATATGTAGTAACAATGGATCATCGTTATTTTATTGTTAGACTGATATTCATAATCAATATCTGGTCCTGAGCTTAATGAATCAGTAAATGTGTGATAAGGATTAGTCAACCACCTAAGACAAAGTTCTACTCTGGCCATAAAATCTGTTTCATCATAGGTCCAATAACTGTGCAGAGTTCAGGAAGAGGGATTTAATCAGCACTCCAAGTTTGCAAGGATTATTCTAATCTTTGTGCACTATTTGCAGGGCATTTAGCCAATCACCAGGAATTGTGTTTTCTGCAATGAAGATCACAAAAGCAATTTCTTTATCTACTTCAGATACAATCCAGTAAATAGAAGAAAAGTAACAATATGGTTGTACCGTACTTATATCTGATTATTACACAAGGTATGTTTGTAACGGGAGGGACCTCAGTTAGTCCTGGAGTCATCTTTATTTACTCCATACGTTTTTTTGGTAATATCTATTCCCTGCAGATGAGAATTTTTCTGCGGAAGACTGACGTTAGAGTCTGCCTGTCTCACCTTCCTCTGAGACACTGGACTTGCGGTCTTCTTCGATGGGGGGTCAGATGTTGTTGCCAAGGCAGTGAGTGCCTGCTCCAGCCTGCCCCTCAGCTCCTGTCTCTTCCATGAGGCAGGGGAATGGAAAAGATGCATCCAAAGCTCCCGGTAGTGGGAGGCTCGCATTCCAGCCCCACCTCTGTGTCTGATGTGGTGCAATTTATTTGCGAGCTGACTGTGCTGTTCTCTGGTACTTGTACAAAGAAACATATCCCTCTGCTACTGTGGAAACAGCCATGAGGCCCCAGTCTCAAAGCCAATAAAAATCAAAGTTTTATTCCTCTCATTTTCAAAGGCATCAAGTAGTCCAGGGACTTTACTATGTGGAGCAAAATTTTCCAAGTGTCTCAAGAGTTGCTTTTAGAAAGTGACACTTTTAATTTCTTGGCTTCAGTTTTACATGTAAGAAGGCCGAATATTCATTTTGGCTTAAGTTAGTCTATTTCCCAAAGCTGGCTTTCTTCTCAAGAACAGGATGACTAGCCAGTGAGCACTACTTTTCTAGCCCCGGGGTAGTCAGTCTATCTCCTTATTACACTGTGAGATTATAAAAGTAGCTGCGCATTTGGATGCTAAGCGCATTAGGATGCTAAGCGAACGCCCAGACCTAGCAAATCACACACACAACATGACCAAGCGTGTACAAATATCTGCTGTCAGGTCCTGCATCTCAGAAGGGCTGCTTTCCTAGTGTCCGGGGAAACCATCCTCTTGCTTTTCCATAGTACCACCGTGATGGGTTTTCTTAAATACAAGAGCTTGGTTTTTCTGCTCTGAACTATCAAAATGGAATACCATCATATGCATTTTCTATGATTACCTCTTCAGTTATTGCACAATCAATGCTTTTGAGCTCTCAGTTCGATTCCATTTTCTATTGATTTGGTCCTGTCATATCACTGCCTGATTCTATGCTATGTCCTATCACAAGGTGAATCTCTTACCCCGTTGTTACTCTTCAAAGTCTAGACCATTCCTGACCCTTTCCATTGCTAGCCTTTTTTTTTTTTTGGCTCTTGGGTACAAGTATTAGTCTAATCAAAATTCTTAACTTTCATAACCAATCTATTGGCCCTTTCAAGGTCCTGGTTTAATTTTTTTAAAAAATTGAAATCTTTAGTGGTACATTACATATACACAT
The DNA here is from genome assembly GCA_004026965.1 of Petromus typicus. Lineage (NCBI taxonomy): Eukaryota > Metazoa > Chordata > Mammalia > Rodentia > Petromuridae > Petromus > Petromus typicus. The sequence continues at coordinate 16,660 of PVIR01030393.1, read as the reverse complement.
CATGATTGCACTCAACAATGAGAATTTGTACCAGTATATCATTCAACTCAATTCTCATTTTTTCCCATAGCCCTACCCACCCTACCACCCCACCCCCCATATATATAAACTTTGTTTCCTTTCTTTTTTGTTATAATCTAATTATTTTTCCCCCTTCACCCCATCCCATTTTGAGTATTTTCTATTTCACAATATATAACATACATTCTAGAATTCATTTATATCTTTATTTTCTCATACCAGAGAAAAGATATGATATTTCACTTATGAGGGTGTTCTCAAGGTACATCCATTTAAGTATAAATGATTCAAACTTGCCCTTTATATATTCTAGATAGTAACCCTTTGTCTAAGAATGGCCTGGTAAAGATTCTTTCCCATATCGTTGGTGGCCTTTTCACTTCGCTGGTGGTTATTTTTGCTGTGCAGAAACCTCTCAATAACATGAGATCCCATTAATCAATTTCTTCTACCAGTTCTGTGCTATGGAGGATTTGTTCATGAAATCTTCCCCTAAACCAGTGTCTTCAAGAGTTTTACCTAACCTGTTTCGTAGCAGGTTTAGAGTGTCTGTTTTAATATTTAGGTCCCCAATCCACTTTGATTTTATTTTAGTATACAGTGAAAGAGTTAGGTCTAGCTTTAGACTGTTTTAACTTTTATATTTCTTTATTTAACATAACAAACTCTCCACAAATCCAGCAAGAAGCTCAAGAATGAAAACACTCCTGTGCACCTTACGTGACTTTCCTCTGCTTTCCCCTCCTGAATTTCATGTTTATCACTAACATATTTATTCACATATACATGTGTACATTTGTTGGAATGTTCTACTGTTTAGTTTTGTCTTTGAACTTGGTGAAAGTGTCTTATGCTGTGTCTGGTCTTCTGGGGCCCATGATTTTCACTATCATATTCCAAGCACCAACCATACCGTTTAGATTTATTGATGCACTATACTTTTAAGCTTTCCTAACCATGAAAAGCTGTAAGAAACACAGCTGAAGTCCACACAGTTCAGCAGATTTTCTCGGGTAACAGTTGGCGGTGATACGCTGTATACCTCTCTGGGTTCCGCCTTTCTTTAGCTTGGCTTTGGAATACTAACTTTTCCCCTGGCCTTCGAGCATCTAAGATGCTCTGGAATATTATCCATGTGTTCTGATATTTTCTGCCTGAAGGCTGATCCAGGTGTCTTTCTTACCATATGACTGAAGACACAGTCCCATATTTCTGTTTGTCATGATGGAAAAAAAAAATAGATTACAATGAAAAGCTTTGAGTAAATCTGTTAACATAGTATTTTAGCCAAGTTTAAAAAGCTGTTAAGTCAAACAATTTGAACTAAGGTGGGAGCATCCACAGTTTCACTGATATAGTAAGTTCTGGAGGGATCTTCATGGGACACACAGAATTATGAGTCGGAAAGCGAACGATGAAAAAGGCTGTGTACTTTACCTTCTAGGACTAAAATGTTTTGGGCTGCTTTTGAATATTAGCTTCTGAATCTCCACGCTTGGGCGCCTGTGAGTCTTCAGAAGTGCTGGCTACATGCTGTGCGCAGGAAGCGGCCTGGTGGCACGCCTCGTGAGAACACAGCAACCTGTCGTCACGAGGCTGCTTCCAGCCCCCAGACCTTAGCAGGAGCGGTCCTGGCTCCGCCCCGCCTGCTCCTCCTATCTGACTTGCATGTCCTTGAGGACGAGGACATAAGCGATCTGATGAGACTGACTGATGTCTAGAGGGTTGGACAGCACGCAGCCGCGGCAGCGGGGACGCCTGGCTTCTCCGGCCCTCCGGAGAGGCGTGTTCTGGGGGCTGCTGTGCTCACACCTCTGCTGTCTGCGCGGCCACTTGACCTCATAACCCCGCCAGCCTCGGCTCACTAGGCCGCGCTTCTTAGACTGAGGCTAAGTGGGTAGATCTGAGCCTCTGGGGTCCAAACACCTGGCTGTGATTCTGCGCCCACTTCTCTGAAAAAGCAGTACAGAAGAAGGAAGAAGGGGTGACTCCATTCTTTTATAGAGCCATTAAGATAAAGAGAACTTTTCAGAGAGCAGAAAACTCCTATCCTCAGGCATCGATTACTAATGCCAGGAAGCACTGTGCCGAGACTATGCAGCACTCTTCCCGGCCATGTGGCACAGGGGTGGACCGTCCCCAAGTCCTGGTGGCCACTCTCCAAGGGAAGCCACTCACAAGGACACTGATGGAGGATGGAGTCTTCAGTCCTGCCCCTGATCTTGCTGTGTCTCTTCAGAGAAATCAGGACCACATCTGGTCCCTGCTTCCCTTCAGGATAGAGGGGCTAGCGTGGGCCATTACAAGGGTCCCTGTGTTAAAGGCTCTGGGCCCCTCGTGCTTCTGTGACAGGGAAACATACAATGACAGGAAAGCCTCCAAAAACTTCCATCGTCAAAGAGGGCATTAAGAGAAAAAGTGCTTTTGGATTTGATTTCAGTAGTTATGCACTACTGAATTCACCGGACATTTGTTTAGTGATGGCCACCCTGGAGGGCAGAGGTGATGGTTACGTGAGGCAGCCGTGCCTGGCAGAGTGGGAGCTGCACAAACTCTTCTTCACATGCCACTGTGTGTCCAGGGTGTGTGTCAGTTCCTCTCGGAGGGAGTGTGACTGAGGTCCAGCGCATGCTGCTGAGGGTGACAGAGGAGGACCTGCGCCGTTTGGCCCTGCTCATCCCTTGGAAAGGTGTCGTCAGACAGGGTGGCCAAGAGAGAGGAACAGGACCAAGACAGAGGCCTTCAACAGCTGTCCCTCAAACAGCCTGGACCCTTGGGCCAAACACCATCGAGTAACTTTGAGCTTTCCCCTTTAAACCAGTGCTTGCCAGCCTCGTACCTGGGGCTCGTGAGCCACACTAATACCTCAGATTCCGCTTTAGTTAGTCTGGGTTGCAATTAAACAGGAGAATGTAAAACCTCCCACAGTCAAGGTCGAGACCCACCGCAACCCAGTCAACTCCCCACGGCAGAGCCGGGCAGAACCACCCTCAGGGCCGCTCTTACCTGCAGTACTTGAGAGGAGTCCCGGAGAACTCGCTGCCGTCAGACTCAGGTTCCGACCGGTTCTCAAAGTCCGCGATTCGAAACACGGACAAGCTGGCGTTCACATAGCCGACCATGCACCTGCCGGAGAGCAGAATCTGTACCGGGGCTGCGCCCTCCCTGGAGCCCTGTCATCCCAGCACTCATGCTGGCCCTGCCTTGTCACGGGACTCCCGCGGGGAGATGCCGAGTACACACACACACATGCACACACACACACGCGTGCGCACACATGCACAGGCGCACGCACACACAGTGCCTGACCATGACTCGGGTCCACATGGGCCCCGCCTCACTCACCTCACAGGCTGCCCTGCGCTGCCGTTGGGGTGGGTCGCGAGCTTTCTCCTGTCTCTGCTCAGCTTGCCCCTTCTGCTGGAATTTCCTGCCCTCTCTTTACAAGCGGAAGTGGCTCCAGCTTTCAGTGGTCAAGGAAGCCCCACCCCTTCCGCACAGAACTGCTGGGCCCTGGAGAGAAGACTCGCTCCTTTCTACAAGAGGCGGCTATGCTATTAGTGAGTTTCTCTGAACTTGATACATCTGGTGCAGCCAACCTCATCCTATGTATTTATCTGACATATTTTCCTGGGTGCCTGTCCATAGTACAGAACAATTATGTTCTTTGTGAGGAGTTGGTACACACACACAACCTAACTCCTTTATCTCCTTGCACAAACGTGAGAGGGAATCATTCACTTTATTACTCATGGCATCAAGCAGCAGGGAAATAAATAAGTATCAGCTGAATGGATAAATCAGCCTCAGGTTCTTGTTCTTAACATCTCTGATGTGCTGATCTCCAAGCTGCTGAATGTTACAGCACAGTGATGGCGCAAACAGTTCTGAGAGCGCAGGCCTTCCGCTGTGCCCGAGACAGAGCCCAGGCATTACCGCAGCCTTAAAACAGAACGAAACAATGAATGGAGCAGAGAGCCTCTGTCAGGTCCCTCCGGCCTGGCGAAAGGACAGCGGCATGCAGCAGGCTGAGGTCAGGGACACGGCTCCGCCATCTGGGGACAGTCTAGGGCTGAACACAAAGGCAACTCATGGTGACTGTCACCTGTCACACCGAGGGGTCCGTGTCTGGGACATTCAGAACCCTGCGAGTCTTCCCAGACATGGAGCAGAGGAAGGAAACGGTGCTCTGCAATCCAACCAAAGAGCCAGCGTCCAAGTGCGGTATTCCCACCACTGCAGCTCCGAGGTTTTGCCGGATTCAAGCTGCTATCCACTGGCTGCTCTGTCTAAAAACCCTACCGATAAAACCTAACTCCCGTAAAGCGCCTGCTTCATGGACTACAACCTGCCGGGTTCCACCCCAAAGCGAAGAGGATGACTGTGAACGCCTTCCCCACTTCCCGTGTAACTCCAGCCACACGTTCCAGTGGCCAGCATGTCTAAGCGGTCGCTACATCTTCTGCATGCACAGGGTTAAGTACGGGTGGATACATAAGGACCTAGGGAGCCGCAGAAGTCGTCTTTCCCTAGTCACAGAAGCAGCACAGACCTGGGTAAGACTCTACTCGTTCTCTGAATTGTGGTAGAACCCTGGCCATTGGCAACACCGGCCCACGGAGTCTGGGAAGGAGGACTTCCCATATGTTAATGTACAGGGGTGTCCATGTGTCCACCTGCTGACCCAGTGTCCAACGGGGGGGGACACAAAAAGCAGCAGGTCTGATGGCTTAGTGACAAAGCTCTGGGTACCCTCCCTCCAACTCCAGGGACACAGAGGGAAGATGGCTGTCCTGATGATCATGGAGATATGAGAGGAGGAAAAAGCATCAGCAAAGGATTTCCTGTGAACACAAAGTCTCAAAGCCAATTTCAGATGGCCCTGAAGGTATCTCCAAAAAACGAGGTTCAGAAAATGTCTTATGGAGGAGTGACATTATTTGGACCAGGAAGCATATTTATTTCAAGTAATCTCTGGGACTATCATGTTCTTTTAAGTGTTTTGACTTTAAAAGGCTTCACCTACTGTTTTCAATCCTTCACTCACAAGACGAAGGGACAGGGAATTGATCATCTTCACCAGTTATAAAAGAAAGAGCAGACTGGGAATAACTTCCGAGATGTTAGATTTCAGATCCAATGCACTATACAATGTCTTAGAGTTATGTCACTAAATTTGCCTTTGAGTTTTCAGATATTGTGTTGTCACGATATCTAAAAGGAACCAGAGGCTGAAAAGAACTGGTGGAAATAAGATTGGGTTTGAAGCCAAATACGGGTCGACAGAGAGAGCTCCCAGGCTAACGCACTAGGACAGGAAGGAGAGAGCTTCAGGCTTGTTGCTGTAGAAGTGCCCAGTACTCGAGCCAGGAAGAGGACCTCCGAAGGCCAACTTTATTCTGTATTATCTCATTTTACTCTTTGCAGTTCTGGGGGTGGGACCCAAGGTCCTTGCGCCGAGCTACATCTCTAACCCTTCTTGTTTTTAATTCTGAGATGCAGTCCTGTTAAGTTGCCAGGTCGGGCATGAATTTGGGACTTGCCTACCTCAGCCTTTCAGAGTCCTGGGATTCCAGACACATGTGGTCAACTTTACGTTTTAAAATGCAACTTTTTAAGCATGACGTTCAGCCCCTATTTAAGTGATTTAGAGAATGGACAGGCTGTTATTTATTATTGATCACGCAAGTGCTTTGTGTCTAGTTCCATGAAAATCCTAGCAGAGGCCCTGAGTCACAGCGGTGACTTTTGTGATGTCACCACTTCTATGGGAAACCAGGTTTGATCTGTGTAACTAGCCAGGGGCCTTTCCTCAGCCGTGTACCTCGTGATAGTCCCTACAGAATGCTCCCAAAACTCCAACCTGTGTCTGCCTGTTAGAAGTAATGAGTTTATTCTATTTGGAGGTGTGGAACCAGACTGACTCTTTGTGAAGATTAGAGAAATCGTTAGTCTGCTAAGGCTAAAATCTAGCTAGGGAGAAGCACTGCACACACGTGTTCAGGCCTCGTCCAGGGTCTGGTCGGCTGCTGCCTGCAGTTTCCTGAGCTCCTCCCTAACGGACACCGAGAAGCCGCCTGCGGTGGGGAGCTGAGCTCAGTTTATGCACAAAAGTGTCTGAGGCCCAGTCACCCAGCAAGCTATGGCTGCGGAGAAGGAATGTGCTCCGAGAAAGGTAAGAACACATGAAAAATCTTGTGGACCAGGGTGTGGGGGACACTGCCTCAGCCATTTCTTTTAGTTTCAGATCTGGCAGCAAAATGGGCTCACCTCCCACCGCCGGCCACACAGAACCTGGCTGCTGGGTGTCACCAGAGGAGCAGGGTTGTGCCCAGAGTGCCCGGATGTAGATGCTGTGGTTCCAAGTCTCAAGCGGTTTGCAGTCTGGGGGAGCAGCCTGAGAGGCAGACTGGATGTGCTGCTCAGGGCCCTGGACATGCGTGGACTCTCCTTCGTGAGCGAGCCAGGGAAAGCCACGGGCCAGCAAGGAGGAGGCGCCAATGTGAGCTGGAAGCCCGGAGACAGGCAGCGTGATTGGTTTGGATGAAAGGCTTTGGCTTGCGGCTCACTTCAAATGGCAACGTGGCATTTCCGCCGCAGGCTCCAAGCCTAAGTGGGGTCTGACTGCAGCTGCCCACCCCTCTCAGGAGCCGCGACCTTCCAAAGGTGCACAGTGCTACCATTCTTCAAACCCCATCCTTCCTGAAGTATTTCTGAACTGGAAAAACCAAAAAAAAAGACCTCTGCAAAGTAATAGAGCTGCCACTGGGGCAGAAAATAAGATTCATGGAAACACACACACACACACACACACACACACACACACACACAATTGCTATTTGAAAACAAGAAAAATGACAAAGGGATTAAAATATAAAAGGTAGATCTGTAAGTTGAAAGTGACTGAGGGCTCTTAAGTTGGAGAAAGGTTTATAAAGAAAATAAATGCCCTGCAGAGCTTCATAGAACTGAATTAAGAAGGTTATTAGATAAATTTTAATCACCATGAACACATCTTAAACCTAGCAGGCTGCCAAAATCCTAAAGCTTTACTTCATTACAAGGACCCAGAAATGTTCCTGGTTTATTTTTCGGTTCTCTGAAAAGCAAGATAACTTCACTGTAAATGGAATCGGGAAAGACTCCGAAGAACCACAGAGACTCGTCCTGGGTGTAGACTGTGCGCGGAGCCTGACAAGTGTCCTGGGCGCACCGAGGGGCTGCGCGGGTTGGTGGCTCCCTGCAAGCGCGGCTTCACTTCCCTCTGGGCTCAGACTGCGTCCTGCTTCTGGACTCTGGGTTCACCCTGCTTATTCTCCTCCTGCTCCCGCTCTAAGTGAGGATGGTACTTCGCGCCCCACCCTCAATCAAAAGCAAAAATCTGTGCAAGAATGCTGGGCACGGTGGCTCACACCTGTAATCCCAGCACTCAGGAGGCAGAGGCAGGAGGACTGCTGTGAGTTCAAGGCCGGCCTGGGCTACATAGTGAGCTCAGGGCCAGCCTGAACTACAAAGCGAGACCCTCTCTCGAAAAACTAAAAACATAAAAACAAAACGAGACAAAAATCTGTGCAAGTGGCTCGAGCGAAAGTAGCCTGTGAAGGCTAAGACAAGCAGAGCATGTTGACCAGAGTTGCAACCAGAAAGCAATGCCTCAGTGGGACAAGCCACGCCTTTAAATTCCCCCTAAAATTCGAGATTCTCCCTCTAAGTGCTACGTGACCTGTGTCAGAGCCGCCGGGTTGGGGGAGCGCAGAAGCCCAGGGAAGCGTCTTTAGCAGCAGGAGTGTGAGCGTCAGAGCATCCCGCATCTCCTTTGTCCCGGGGCGTTTACACAGGATGGGTAATGAAACCGGACGCAGGCACGGTTCGCTTACCTGGACCACGCTGGTTTGGTGGCACTTTACTCCCTAAGCCTGTTGCATGACAGTGGATATGGGGGATGATTAGCTCGGCCCAGACTGTAAATTGTGAGGCAGGTCTCACAATCTCCTCTGTGAGGAAGTTTCGAGGCCTTCACTGTGATCCGCAAATCCCCTCAGACATCTACATCTTACAGTCAGATGCATTATTACTTCGACTTCAGGGATCTTTAAAGTACGTTGGCTTTGTGTCCTTTCCCAAGGTACAGAAATGAGAGCTGGGTGGCAGGTTATGACGCTGCCTAGGTTTTCTCCTGCACAGTGCCCTGGACTTGGGGAGACCGATTTGTGCCTCCATTTAGGAAACAGGCTCAGCGGAGGTTGGTAGCTGGAGAGCAACTGCTCACTTGTGCATTTCACAAGGATTTACCAAACACCTACTAGTGTTGGGCACATGGTCGTGTGATTCCCATATAAAGTTTGCAGAGTCTACATATCATGACATCGTCCACCTGTAACTGTCCTTTCCAAACTCAAAACAATGTCAAAGCTGTATGTAAGACCATGTACCGCGATTACACTACACTGACATTCTACATATTTCTATATTTGTACTGGGCAAAAAAAATAAAAAAATAAAAAAAGTTAAACTTCTGCTTTCACATTAAATTCCACCGAAAACCTGTCTGACTTGTTTGATTCCGAAGCATTCAGCGCGTTCTGGCTGAAAGGCTCACTCGTCCTAACTTCACCTCTCCCTCAGCAGCTCTTCTTGTCTTGGCTTACGAGCTCTTCTCTCAGCATGACCAGCACAGGGATTTCTCGGCAGTTTTATAGGAAACTTACTTTTGGCCTGCTTCTCCTTGGCCTGCGCAAGGTCCGTACTTGTAAGCATACACCAAGCGAGGGATGAAGTCGGATGTGATCGCTATGACAAATGCATTTGTAATTACAGAGAGAATTCCGATGCCTTCAAGAATTCCATACCAAATTCCTGTTCAAATCCAAGCGTGGAATTAGTGCCAAACACAACCTCAGAGGAGATAAGAATGAAAACAGTGAGGGAACTCATTTTCTACAGCCCTTTCCACACATCACTGCTCTTCCCACATGCTGGCCCTCGCCGCAGGATAAGAATGGCGCTTCCCAACTCGCTGGCGTGGGAGGAGGTTGTGGCGGCGCCAGTGTGTACATCAGTCGCGCGCAACTCAGAGAATGCTGGCCACCGACATGGCTGCGAAGCACCATCTGGTGACAAGCGCTCGCAGTGTCAAGCTCCAGCAGACTGGACGCTCCTGGAGGGTGAGGACGGGTCCCTCCCATCCCTCCCAGGGAGTCTGGATGTAACTAGGAGAAGGAACGCCATTTCCACCCCCTTGACGCACACTGAGCGTCCACACGCTCTGCCCCGGCTCAGGAAGCTTTCAAGAGGGCCGTGTCCGATGCGGCTCAGCAACTCACACACCAGAGCTCAGCTCTGCCCCTAGGAAGATGGATTTATGCTTTGTGTGACTCAGGACACAGGCAGGAAAGTATGAAACAAAATTAAGCAAAATGGAAGATCTATTTCAAAAAGTGTTAATATATAGATATTTTACATTCTGAAGTTTTGGACAGAAATAACGACATTGAAATCTACGAAAGCATCAATCTCCCAACCTCTGGAAATTATATATTTCCAAATAGTGAGCTTTTCTTGTTGCCTAATATTATTTAAAAACAATATTATTATTTATTGTAAAAATTAGTTTAATTATCTTACACAGAGACTGTAAGAAGAACTTAAAGTGGGTGTTTTCTTATGTTTTATCCACAAAATGGTTAGTATCTTGTAAAAAACAGATCCAAATCTGACTTACCTATGTCTTTGGCCCTGGAAGCTAGGGGTCTCCTCCACTGCGTGACAAATTTGTAAGCGTCGAGTCGAATTTCAATTATGTTATTCAGTAAGGCCAGGAGCGGTGCTAAGGGAAACGCTGCCACAAAGATAGTTGTGAATCCGAACTGGAGAACTGGAGAATTAAACGGGAAAGACAACACAAAGGTCGGTTTTCCACTGTTTTTTTCAGAAGGACAAAAACCTACAGATGTCATGTCTGATACAGAAGCACAGGAGACACCTCTTGCAGAAAGTTGGAGGTGATGCTGGTCACAGAGGGACGTCCTGGGCCAGAAGCAAAGGTGCGCTGTGAGCCAGGAGCCCTCGCCAGCAACGCCCAAGCTGCTGGCAGAATATTTTCTAACTACTGTTATCTAGTAAGGAAATGCTTGCAGGGCTCCTGCACCTCTAGGCTGCTAGAGAAGTAAACATATACAATTAATAGCAGGTAAATGGAGTTAAGGAGAACTTCTTCCTCACAGAGGACTTCCATTTCATAAACATAGAAGGGATGGTGAAAATGGAAAATCACCAGTAAATATCACAGTCATACTGCTGCGGGTAAGAACTATTGAAGAATGCTAAAATTAGTAGACGAGGAATACTGTCGCAAACTGGTGCATATTCAGAGCACTGTATGGGCTCCCACGATACTTGTTCATTACATCAGGAAGGGCAGTACCTTTCATTGGAAAGGCCCGGTAGACATCCCCTGTCCCCAAGGGCATCGCTGACACTGCAGTCATACAACCCTCTGATGTCACAAACCCTCGACCAAGTGCTGGGGAACCTCCTTCTTCAGAGCCCCAGGTTTTTCCAAGCCCCATCAATGACTCTTAAAAACATCTCTCGTTTCTCTCCCTTCCCCACTGTTCCTCCTTCAGTTCAGGCTCCGATTTCCTAACTGGCTCTCCGCGAACTGCACACCCGCTTGCTGTCAGGCTGCAGCTCCCTCATCTCCGGGCACAAAATGTTTCCCAAGTCCTCACTCCTCCGGAGTAGATACCGCACCGGCACACCATTCAGGGTTCTCAGCAGATTGATCTTACACAAACTTCCAAGTCTCATGTCCAAATACCCACCACTTCTCAAGCATCCTACCTAGAATTCTGCAGAACTTAGTATTTCTGTAGCTACACTGACGAAATTCTCCTCTTCCCTTCACGGCAAGCTCAACCGCGCCCTCTTCTGGAGCCTTCCGGTAGTACTGCCTCCTCCAGGACGCCCTGTCTTTTTTCTCTAATGCTCCAGCTCCCTGAAGGTAGGAATGGCAAATTCTTTGTGTGTTTCTATTTTGGGCAGGCCAGGAAAACAAAGAAAAGCTACCAGACAGAGAGGAAGTTGGCAGAGATAATTCTTACAATCACTATGCATACCAGATGTGATAGACGGAAACATTCCTACACCGAGCTTATAATGAAAGCATCTGCAAGATGAAAAGGAAAAAGAAAATGTGTTGGTTCATTTTTAGTTATTTGTGTATCTGATATGGAACAGATTTAATTTTATAGTTAAATGTTTTGGCCAATCATCAAGCCAAACGATCGCTTTCACATGGCAGGATGTGACCCGGAAGTTACTGGTTTTGCAGTGATGTCGCCTGGGCTTCACTTTGTCAGTGTTGAGGGCCGGGTTTGTCATAGTGCATAAACTAGAGGTATCTGTAGGGAAATGGATGCTCGAGACCATAGGTTAAGTGAAACAGATCAGACACACAAGCTTCAATCTGCATAGTTTCTCTTCTATGAGAAACCCAAAATACAAGAGTGCAATGAAAGATAGATAGCTGGAAGTGGGGATGAGGAGACGGAGGGAAAGGAGAGAAAAGGAGGTGACGAAAGGGATCAAGAGGGCTTGCCCCTGTGCCAGCTCCACAGAGGGAATGGAAACATTATGAGCTGCAGACACGGACTGAAAAAGAAATAAAAACTCAAAGGAATTTGAAAAAATTTAAAATATGAAATAGCACAGAGAACTGGATCACAAACGTCTGTTTACACATGGAGGAATTACTACTAAGAACAGTAGCACTGTGTCCTACTTGCTGCACACTTTTTAGAAATGAATGAAATTCAGAGATGAAGCCCAAGTCCCTCGATCCCTTCTCTTAACCACGCGGGGAGCGTGGCACGCGGGACTGTCCTGTCCGCTCCTTAGCACATCTCTATAAATTACACGCCCTGTGTCTATACTGTACATAATATCATTCTTAAAATTTTTGTCCTTTTCGTTTACTTTTTGAGATATTATCTTTCATTCTACAGATTAAGCTCACCTTTTGAAATGCTTAATTTTTAAGTACATGGACGTACTGCCCTTTCTTTTATCCATTCCCAGATATAATCTTATCATCTGATGCCTTTCCATATTCTTTATTTATATTTTATATTAGAAAATAGGAAAAGTAAAAAAAAAAATCAGCGATTCAAGCTTCTACCTTGAGATGTTGGAAAAAGAAGACAAAATTAAGTTAGAAGGAGTCTACAAAGGGATAAGGATGAGCGCCGAATAAATGAACTGGAAACCACATGTCTAACAGAAAAGTTAACAGAACCTGGAGTAGCTCTTTGGAAAGATTAATAAACTTCTACCCAGAAGGTTAAGGAGAAAAAGAGAGAAGCACTAGCTATGAAATGATAGTAAAAAGTGGGCACTGCTAAAGACTCTTGTGAGTTCTACAGTTTTTCTCAGTCTGTGGTTTAGTGAATTACATTTTTAAAATATAACAGAGTAGTGAGACAGAAAATAAAACCAACAGCAAGTTAGAGCAGTGAGCAGTTAAAATTTACTTGTCAGCTTGCAAACCTCCTCACTATTTATTATGTGCTGCAAAGACAGTGCAGGATTTGGAGCACCAGCAATTCCAGCCACGGAATGCTTTTTTTTTCAAGCACGTAATATACCAACATTATCGTTCATTTTCTTCTTTATAGGATAAGAGTCCATTAAGAGATCTCAAAGTGGTTAGTTCTCTTAATGAATTCTCTTTATTAAGTTTTATTATTAATGTCCAAATTGATTTCTTTTCTAAGTTCTATCATTTTGCCATTCTATAACTGAAACTCTAAAAATATCAGTAGATACTTAGGGCGTAAGCAATTTAAGAAACATTAAACATCAATTCTACTCTTTTTTTTTTTAATTTTCAGATTTTCCCAGAAAGAACTGTTTCTTTCAGAAGTAATGCACCTTACATACTTCTGAACATAATTAAATATATATATATACACACACACACAGTGCATTTGCCCAACAATTGTATGATCTTCCCCAGGAGATAAGAATAAAAGAATACTGATGACAGTGTAGCTGGCTAACATTACCAAGGACATCTGACAAACCAAGTGTTTGTTGCTCTAAGCCTGCCAGACACTAGTTCATTTAATCCCCAGAAAGACTCAGTGAAGTAGCTGCTTTGGTATCACCCGCCACTTTGGAAATGAAGAAATGGACAAAGAGAAATTCAGTGATGCCCAACATGGCACTGTTGATAAATGATATTCTAGGATTAGAACCCAGGAAACTTTCTTGCAAACCTCATGCACTGAAGATACATCAGAAAATGAACTTGAATCTAGAGAAAGTCGATTCCTTAAATATAAGGTGTTATGATGCATATCTAAATGTTTCCTCAAAGCTTCATGCACTCACAGGCGGGGCTTCTGGAAGGTGATGGATTATGGGAGCACCTCGCTGATTCACTGTTAGGAGGTGGGGTCTGCTGGGAGAGACAGGTGCCGGAACCACTGAGCTAGATCCCCGGCCCAGTCTGCTAGGAGAGGTGGGATTCTGTAGCCACGGCTTGGAAAGGTCCATCTTACCGGCTCCTCCCAGGATTCTCTGCTTCCTGTCCACTGTGCCAGGAGCAGCTCTCCTCTGCAAGGCCCCTCTGCCATGTCACCCTCCCGTAGAGCCAGCCTACTCTGGACAGAAACTTCAAAAACAGTGAGCTAAGGTACACCTCTCCTCCTTTGAGTCATAGGTGTTGGACATTGGGTTCTAGCCACAAAAAACGTGACTGAGACATAAGTGGCATGGCCTAAGCAGGCTCAGCTCCCTGACATTTCCCTTCACAACAGAAATGACTGCCCTGCAGCGCTCCTCCGACTGAACCATCATACAGCGTACATGGCACTTTATTGTGTGTGTTCTTTATATCTCTGGTTCTCTTCCACTAACCTATGCACCTTTGAAAGCTGATGCTGCTATCTTGTCTCCGGCCTTTAAGAAGCCCCAGCAGATGTCAACTGAGTAGTGAGTCAGTCACATGGGGATAGTAATTGCACGCGTGCACACGTGTGCATGTGTTTGTGTGCATCAAATTTCCCAACTCACTTTGCTTTCTGCAGAGTCAGCAGAAGGGACAGTGTCCTGAGCAGTGTGAAATGACTGGGCCCTGGGTACTTTCCTCTAGACTGAGTGAGTGCCTTAAGTGAAGACCTAGCTCTCTCAGTGTTTAGCTCAGAAATTTCCACCCATGCTTGGCCTTGATGATGGATCTGTTTTGTTGAGTGGAGCCAGAGATCTAAAATTCACATTTATAATCAAGAGGGCAAAGCAAAATATTTCCCTACTCATTTCCAAGTATTCATCGAAGAGTCCATAGGCGTTCATTGGCTGAAGGTTGTAGTCCTTTTCCCACTGTGGGAAATTGATTTTCCTCTCCGGTCCGTGTTCTTGTCGTACTTTTCTTCTAGTCCACCAGTTCTGAATTAGCCTGTGTGACAAGATGAGTTACTTACAGCAGCTCCATGGCAAAATGACAATTGTGCATGAGATTTAAATAATATCAAAAAGGAGAAGTAGGATTTGGAGCTGTTTTAAAACAAACAAACAAACAAACAAACAAACAAACAACACCACGGGTGAAACAAAGCCTTGGATTAGGAAAAAAATAATCTAAGCTCATTCTTCAAACCTTTCTACTCGTAAGTCGACAGGATGAGTGACGGGAGTACTTTCACTGTCTAGGACTCAGTCTCACGTGAGGTGTGGCCTTGAGGACCAGACAGAGGACTGGGAAGATCTGTAGATGGACTCTTGGACCTAAAGACAACACTCTCATTGGGTCTTGTGTGGGTGTTTAATGTCAGACCCCTGAGCAGTCTTACCACGTGGGTGGTGACCTGCGTGCTCTGCTGTCAGGAGCCCAGAAAATCCGCAAACCCACTCAGTGGGTCCTCCCCTGGCACGTGAGTGCCTGCAGCTCTACAGCTCTGCTTCCCTGTTTTGGGCTCAAGCTTGTCAGGGTCTCTGACCCCTGTGGAGACGCACAGTGCACTGGCAAGGCTAACACACGTGTCCTCCTTTGCACACCAGGGTGTATTTTATTTATTTATTTATTTATTTTAAGGTTTTTTGAGACAGGGTCTCGCTTTGTGGTTCAGGCTGGCCCTGAGCTCAGCCTCAAACTCACATCACAGCAATCCTCCTGCCTCTGCCTCCCAAGTGCTGGGATGACAGGCGTGAGCCACCACGCCCGGCACTGTGGTATGTGGTACTGGTTGCCGCTGGGATGAGTCTCCATGCCCAGTATCGTTATGTGGTTACCGGGGATTGAACCTGGGTCCTTGCGCTTGCAGGCGCCGGAACCACTGAGCTATATCCCTGGCCCCAGGGTATATTTTATAACCACTGCAGGAAGAGGAGGAGCTGGGTTACCCGGAAGTGGAAACGCCTCAGGGAAATATGTACAATAAAGCGATGAGGGTCAAAGACACTCTGCGCACTCCACAGTTTTGTCCTCTGTATTATTAGAGGTTAAAATGTACTTCAGATGTTCATGACATTTTGATTAATTATGGCTTACACTTTAAAGGAGAATATTACGCTTCTGATTTTTTTACGTTTTAAAAAAGTTTTAGAGAAAATATGAAACACTTGGGATAAGACTTCTGAAAATAAATCTGAGTTGAGGAAATTACTGGTCAGCTGGTCGTGCTAGCTGAGGGGCTCGCTCGTTCTCCTCGAGAACCCCAAGTTCCCTGACACACCACGCCAACCCGGAAACCTACGGTGCAGAATAACGTGCACAGAGAAGCGCTACTCACTTTTGTTTCTGGAAACTGAACTGACCAGAGCTGAGCAAACACAGCGGAACTCAAGGTTACCTTCGCGTAGGTGATGCGAGTGTTTGTCCACAGTCAGCAACAACAACAGAAGTAACACCAGGGGCTGACGTTTTTAGGAGTTCAACCTGCTAGCTTAGAAATGCTCCTGTTTCTTTTTTAAAACCCTGAAAATTTCTCCTTCCATCAACTCTATTTTTCTGTAGTCTGAATTCAGGACAGTTAAAAAAGAGGCACTCTGATTTACCCAGGAATAAGTGGGGATCTTGTTAGAGAAATAGCTGGTACTTGCAGTGCAAAACCCCACGAGTAAAAGCATCATTTAAGGCAGCTCACAAGCAACCGTCCGCTATGGAGGGCCACAGAGACTCCCTAGAGGACGTCAGCGTCACTGGGCGGAACTGCGCCAAGTCTTCCCAGCATCTTCCTGGCTGCCGTGGACTATTAACTGCATTGCTCATCTTACTTGTCAGGCCCAGAATCGGCAGACCAGAGCGACGCCATCTCTGAGTGACAGAGACCAACACTTACGGGTAGCCAAGTTCCATGAAATTATTCCAGGTCTGCTTTAGCACCATGATGATACCCATCTGCATACAGAGATCAATAAGGCATCCGCTGGGGTGGCACTGCAAGGTAAGCAGACGTGGATCTGCGAGTCGGTGGGAGGAAGGAAGGGGGTCTGGTCGCCAGGAGACAGGGATGGGGAGAAGGGGAGGATACACACCTCTTCTAGCCTCCACCTGTTTATCAGCCTCAAGTAGGCACCTGGGTGTCCTGTAAATCTTCAACACACACAGGGAAACGAGAGATTAGCATCCTGCTGGCCC
>PVIR01030392.1:0-20304 GCA_004026965.1 Petromus typicus | reverse complement strand
TTTCCTTTGCTGTGCAGAAGCTTTTTAAAAGAATGAGGTCCCATTTGTTGATTTCCTCAGCCATTTCCTGTGCTATAGAAGTTTTGTTCATGAAGTCTTTCCCTAAGCCAATGTCTTCAAGAGTTTTACCTAACCTGTTTTGCAGAAGGTTTAGAGTGTCTGTTTTAATATTTAGGTCTCTTATCCACTTTGATTTTAGCTTGGTACATGGTGAAAGAGTTAGATCTAGTTTTAGCCTTTGGCAAGTTAAAGCCCAGTTTTTCCAGCACCGTTTGTTAAAGAGGCTATCTTTCCTCCATTGAGGATTTTTGGCTTCTTTGTCAAAGATCAGGTGGCTCAGTGTATCTGGAGTAGTTTCTGGATCTTCTAGTCTACTCCATTGATCCTCAGGTCTATTACTTTGCCAGTACCATGCAGTTTTTATCACAGTGGCTTTATAGTATAGTTTCAGGTTCGGAGTTGTGATACCCCCTACCATGTCCCTGTTGCTTAGAATTGCTTTGGCTATTCTAGGTCTTTTGTGGTTCCAGATGAATTTTTTTGTCTAGATCTGTGAAATATGCTGTTGGGATTTGAATCAGGATTGCGTTGAATGTGTAGAGTAGTTTTGGGAGTATAGTCATTTTGACAATATTGGTTCTTCCTACCCAGGAGCAAGGTATGTCTTTCCATTTTTTGATATCATCTTCTATCTCCTTTTTCAGAGTGCTATAGTTTTCAGAGTAGAGGTCTTTCACTCCTTTGTTAGATTGATTCCTAAGTATTTTATTTTTTGGGGTGCTATTGTGAAAGGGACTGACTCTCCAATTTCTATCTCAGTGGGTCTACTGTTTGTGTATACGAAGGCTATTGATTTTTGAACGTTGACCTTGTAACCAGCTACACGGCTAAAATTGGCGATTAGGTCCAGCAGTTTTTTAATTGAGTTTTTAGAATCCTCTAGATAGAGTATCATGTCATCAGCAAATAATGACAATTTAACTTCTTCTTTCAGGAACCAATGTTTTAATCTGTACTACACTCCTAAAACGTAAGTATCATTATATTTCACATTGTATAGGTGAGAAAACTGGTGTTCAGAGAGAGTAAGTAATGTGCTCAAGGACATACAGTTAGTAAGTAGCAATTTCTAGATCTGAATTCAGATTTCTCCAAAATACATGCTCTAAATTATTATACATGCCCAGAGACCTTGATAGGAAAGATGCTGTTTCCCTCTGGGTTAATAACTGGAGGTACCTGGGATACGTCAGAGGGTGTGGACACCCCTGGGTTCAGGAAGTCTCCAACTACTTTTCCTTCATGACTGACTCTGGGGCTTGCAACCTACCCCCCACCCCAGCTTGCATTTAGCCTGAGTCTTTTTGTAAAAAGAAGCTGCAAAGCTGTGCCTGACCACACAATGCTTTTGTGATGTGGAAATATACCAGCTCCAAAGGGGGAGAGGTTTTTTTTTTCTTCTGGTTGGTTCCCTGCCAAACCGATTCACGGCATACATAAAACTTAAGTCTTTGGTTCCCCTTATTTTTTGTTACCCTTTCGCCTTTGGCTTTCCCCTGAGCAGCCTTTCATTCCATTTACTATTATCTTTGATTAAATTATGAAACCGGAAGAATTTGCAGAACTAGCCAGAATAAATGGGCCCTTCTAATCCTGCGGTTACAAGGTCAAATCAGCAAAACGCTTGGGTGCAAAGTGTCCAGAACCAATTTCATTATGGCCTCTATTTGTAGAACCTGGGTGAGAAGAAATTATATTAATAACAAGGAAAGGATACCCTGTGCGGTTTTCCTATTTCACTTATTCCAGTCTAGTAGTCCATAGCACATTGCAGAAACCCAACTCTCCCCATAGAAAGTGGTGCCCCTCTGACCTCGCTAGCCTCTTTGGAAACATTATTCAACTCCACAAATGTTCTCCGTAGTTTAAGTCAGGTGCAGGGTAAAAGCTGTCTCCAAAGAACAAGGTTTCTAGGCCGTATTCTGTCTTGGTATGTGTGGGGACTTATGGGCACTTTTGATGAAGATGTACCTTCTACCATGTGTCATTGTCATGAGATAAAGTCCAGTATGGCAGATGGACTTTGTTTTCTCTTTTTTGGAAAAACAACTCTTATCTGTATTTATGTCTTTCTTCTCCTAAACAGAAGTGGAGAAATTTTGGGGGGAGGAGTGGAGAGTTTAATAGTGTTGGCTTTGACATGTGACTTGCCTTGACCAACAGGATATTATTGGATAGGGTGAAAGTGAACCATTGAAATGTGTATGATTGGCTCTAAACCCTTGTGTCTCTATTACTTCTGCACCGAGAACAGATCCTGGATCGTGTGTTCATTCTGGGAAAAAAGGAAAGAGAGGCAGCAGGGGTGAATGAGATCTGCCACCTGGAGCCAGTCTAGAGGATCCTTATCCAGGCAACTGCATGTGCACGAGGTGGAAATACATGTCCACTGTGATAAATGTTGCCTTGGAGATGTTTCATTCTGTGGCAGTATTGCTACAAAAGCTCACAGATACAGTCCACTGGGGAGACTAGTTACATTCATATCTTTTGTTCTGTTAAGTTCAGTTCAATAAAGGCATGTTGCACCAAACCATAACCGAGCTGGACAATTTGGAGGAGTTCCCCAGTCAACCTAAATACACTGACAGTGGAGTGATTCTTGTAGAATCCTACATGAGGAAGTGTGACTCTGTAGAATTTATGAACAACTTCTGAGGCTGAGCAACCACCTTGTAAGATATCTGCTCTGCGGGGAGAGGACAGAGGAGATGTAGACGTCAGGAATACGGCTGTGACTCCCTTCACCCATGCTTTTGGCCCTGTGGGGGTGGATTTGTGAGAAACGACCGTGCTCCTCAGAAAACAAGATCTAACCAAAAATAGTCAACCTTGTAAACCAGAGATCAAAACTCCCAGCCTCTTCAGACAACCCTTCCCTTACCGGCCACTCCTGTTCTCCTGTTAATGGTTACTCTGTAAGTCAAGGACAGGCTGGTCCCCGGATGACACGTTTGATCTTTAGTTTTTAAGGCTGATTAGTTTCTCGCCAGGTCTTATTTTCAGGACAATGGGATTTGTAAGCTGGTATTTGTGCGATCTCTTGAAAATGCCCTGTGACTGCATTGGGCATTTCTTCTTGGACATTCAGTTTATCTTTTGTGTTTACTTTTTGGCTGATTCTGTTCGTCTGCAAATCTCATTTTGATCTTGATGACTGAAGATGTATCTGTCTCCAGTCAGGGTTTTTGTGAGTTGTCTCCATCTCATCTCTGTCTCTCCCCTGCTGGGGATTGAACTCAGGGTCTTGCACATGCTGAGCTCACATTTGGCTGCTGATTTACAACACTGGCCCTTGAATTCCGATCTTTTATCCGATAACCACCTCACGGGTCCACCGAGGTATACACTAGTTACCGCTCCTTACACTTGTTTGAAATTGAACTGACACTCACCCCTCCCAATAATGCTGTCTTTGCATCTTGAGAAAACAGAAACTGCATCACTCCTATTTTCCACTGTGACTTCTCCCAGTATTTCACACCTTGTGCTCAATCTTTCAGAAAATCATGCAGTATCTATTCAATGTGTACCTGACAGAATTTGACCACCTCTCCCAGGGCTATATCACAGGCTCAGGCCACCATACTTCCCCTGGACATTTCAGTAGCTTCTGGTTTTTAGTCTACATGCTCAGGAGCTTCCCCAAAAATCTCTGCGTTTAAACTTGACGCTCTTCATCTGTTTTCCATAAGTGGCCAGAACCAAGCAGTTAGAATGTTTATTAGATATGCCACACCGGTCAGACAAGACCCTGCTCCTGCACATACGAGGCACCCATGCATTTTCTTCTGGACGTGCCTTCTGCCCACCTCTGGCTGCTCTCTTGAGCCCTGGGTTCCCGTTTTCCAGGAGGCCCTCAATCCTCCTCCACTTCCTTCCTCTTGGGGAATGTTCTTCCTTCCCCCGAAGGACCAGGATGGCTGATTCTTTTCTCTTTCCAGATCTTCATGCAGAAATCATCTTTCAACCATTTAGTCATCACAAGAGTGAAATTCTCTTATTTGCAATGATATGGATAAATCTGAGGCTGTTATAATAAGTGAGGTTTGGTCAGACACAGGAAGACAGGTGTGGACTGATTCACATGTGGCAGCTTAAGAAGTTGATCTCCCAGGAACAGAGAGTAGACTGACTGGTGGTTTCCAGAGGCTGGAGAGGAGAAAGGGTCGAGGGAGATGAGGAAAGACCGGTCGATAGGTACAAAGTGACTATTAGATTGCAGAAGGAAGTCCTACTGTTTAACTGCCTGGTAGGGTGACTAAAGTTAATGACATTGTGATTTATATTTTAAAATAACTACAAGAGGGCCGGGGATTTAGCTCAGTGGTTCTGGTGCCTGCCTTGCAAGTGCTAGGTCCCTAGTTCAATCCCAGGTAATTACATGCAACAATGCCAGATGTGGTGACGCAAGCCTGTAATCCCAGCACTGGGGAGGAAGAGGCAGGAGGATTGCTGAGTTCAGGACCAGCCTGAATTACAAAATGAGACCCTATCTCAAAAAACTAAAACAAAACAAAACAAAACAAATCAACAACTCCCCCCCCCCACAAAACTACAAGAGGACTTTTAAAAACATTTGTAAAGTCGTTTGTTAATTTATGTTTGCAGTACATAATCATTACAACTTTAGACATTTCAGTAGCTTCCGGTTTCATCAGGAGGAGTTGATACATGTTCATAGCACATCTTAACCCTTTGTATTTTTTCTTCCTACCCTCTCTCTCCCCATTCTGTTCAAAAAGAGTAGACTTTGTTCTTACCACAGAGAAATAAATGATAAATGACTAAGGTGAGACAGATATGCTAACTACCCTGATGGATTCATACACATACACATATGAATCAAACCATCAAACTGTACCCCTTAAATATGTATAATTCTTATGTGTTCATCAAAAATAATAATTTGAAAAGTAATAGTTTCAGTAAGGAAGATGCTCCATAAATCATTGTTTTTATAAGTAATTATTGAAGAAAGAGGATCTTGCAAATTATCTCCCCTGGTTCACAGCCTCTTAACTGACTGGTTTCTAACAGAAACCCAGCTGCACCCCGCTGGCAGCACGAAGCTTATGTCCAGCTCCCCCTCCCAGCAGCTCAGCGCTTCCTCTGCACCTTCCACTTACATCTCTGTCCAGGCGGGAGGCAGATCTCTCATCCAGAAGCCTGGTGTAGAATTCTGGGCTACTCCAAGGCCGTGTGAACAACCTCCTTAGGACCACTGGGAATGTGCTGGTCCGTGTTCTAAGGCTGCAACAAAATAACGGAGGCAGACTGCTTTAGAAAGAAAAAGGTTGTAATCAGCTCACAGTTCTGGAAGAGCGGGGGTGGAACACCAGCACCTGTGGGACTGGGTGAAGGGGATCTTTTTTCTTTTTATCAAGTTGCTTAAGAAAACAAAAGACTTGAAATGACAACCCTGGACCAGATTCAGTCACAGACATGTTTTGCTTGGCTCACATAGAGTTTTTAGCAAAATCTGAGCCAACATCGAAAACTTGGGAGATCTCATACAAAAATCTGAATTTTGAGGATGTCCTCGGAACGCCACTCCTTCTCAGATGAGGTGTTTGTTCCCAGCTTACCTCGATCTATACCAGATCAGCCTTCAATGTACACATTAATTCCCTTGTTCCAGGCAAATTTGAATTTTCCACTCATGACATAAAGTGAACTTTGGTTTCAAGAAGTAGGCACTGGAATTTGAAAGTTAAGCATAAATAAACCGTACAGCAGACCAAGGGCTATAAAGCTGAGAATAATGCCTCGATAGTCTGCAGGAATAAAAAAAAAAAACACAAAAAACCCCCAACTCCTTGTCCTAGAGTGGCTTTCCTGGAAGTTGAGCCCATGCCAAGGATTTTCATGCAAGGGGTTTATTGAGTTGGTGTCCCCAAGGGAAGTGGAGGGAGCGAGGCAGGGGGTGGCCTCCCACTGACCCTGAGGGGGCCACACCGTGATACTGGGCTTGAGGCAGGGGCCCCCTTTTCTACTTCATGGAGCTGATAGTGTGAAAATATCCAGATGTTTGTGTTAATCCCATTCAGGGTGGTCCACTGGTTTCCCAGGTGGCATCCGTTGGAGTTACCACACCTCCTTCCTCCAGTTATAGAAGTGACTGATGCTTGTTAGAGAGGAACTCAAAATATATCGAAGGAGGAAAAAAAATCAATACGTACTCCACAATCATCCTTTCTTTTTTCCTATATCTCTGAGTTAAAATAATGTGACCTCTTACCCATCCTCCTAAACTGTGGGGAATTGGAGGCCCTTTCCAATACTTGTGATCATTCATACTGGGGTGAAGAGCCAGCATAATTAACCAAAAGCCTCCTCTGTTGGACTCCAAATTGGCTGATCAGTGATTAGCTGTGGCACTGGGGCCAAGACTGAACTTCCAGCCAGTGACTCGGGGCTGCCACCAAGGCACAGGGGCAACTGAGATCTGACTCAGGCTCGCAGACTCCCCAAGGGCCGTGCTGAGCCTCCCTGCACCACATGGCACCTGGACAGTTGCACCCAGCTCTCCTTCGTTCCCCCTCGTCTTGGGGTCAGTGCAGCATCCCTCTGCTGGCTCCCTCTGCCAGTGTCCTCCAGCGTTCCTTTATTCCACTGAGGCACTTCCCCTAATAAAACCCTGGCATGTTTCATTGTTCATTAGCGTATACTTCTCAGACCTGGGTCAGCAGTTTTCTAGGGGTCCCCGCTGCTCCCTGCACTAGTTATCTGTGGCTACCTCTGGCCATTCTGACTCCTCCTTACCTGAAGCATTCTGGGAAGGGGAGCTGGAATTTCCAAAGGGGGGTGGGGGAGGAGCTGGGGGGAAAGAAAGAAAGCAGAGAGAGGCTCCAGAGACACACTTGGCTGTTTGACAGTTTTCCCCTGGCCTTACTTTTTTTTTAAGGTTTTTCTTTTTTTGAGACAAGGTCTCGCTTTGTAGTTCAGGCTGGCCCTGAGCTCAGCCTCCAACTCACATCACAGCAATCCTCCTGCTTCTGCCTCCCAAGTGTTGGGATTATAGGCGTGAGCCACCACGCCCAGCACTGTGGTATGTGGTACTGATTGCTTCTGCACCCAGTATTGTTATGTGGTTACCGGAGATTGAACCCGGGTCCTTGGGCTTGCAAGATAGGCACCGGAACCACTGAGCTATATCCCCGGCCCTCCCCTGGCCTTACTTTTTATAGGACTGCTTCTCCAGGTATGGCATCCCATGCCCTCAAGATGGTCCACCCAGGAAGCCAGAGAGAGGTGAGTTTAGAAGTAGACACTGAACTCTCCCTATTGGTCAGCCCGGGAAGGCTACGCACAATTTGACTGCTATCCCCACCAATCTCACCTCTTCTTTGGGTTTGACTTGCTCTCCTGTTTTGCTGGATAAGACTGGATGGCATGGCTCCCTTACCCTGTGTCTCCTGATGTGAGCTGTTTACTTAGCTTTCTGGACTGGCCACTGCTGTTTTGGTTCCCTGACCGCATCTTCCTAGTAGTTGCCTCTATACCAGGGAGACTGCCTCCAGCCAACACCTTCCTAGTCTTGGAAATGCACTGAACCTGGAGCCTAGAACGAGCCAGAAATGCCCTAAGGTCTAAGTCTCAGAGCAGCTTCCCCTGATGAGTGACAAAGGGTTAGATAACTGGCCCAGCTTGTGGCCTTGTGGCTGGAGTGACTCCTCTTGCTGTCTTGTGGTTGTCCTTCAGAACAGCTGGCTTGGTAACACCCTCCCTTGTCTTCCGCTCTGTCTTTGCATCTCACACTGGTATTTCTTGGAATTCCCTCCCACATAAAGCAAGGCTGTGAGATACTCATGTAAGATCTGCTTCAGAATCACTCCCTTGCTAGGGTCTCTGGGTGGGTGTGAGTTCCCTGGGGCAGGAGACCTTGAGAGGGACCATGGGGCAGGGACACAGGAGACAATCTGGACTCCGGCGCTGTAGAGCTGTGACACACAAGGCTGGTGGCATCCCTTCCTCACCCCAGCATTGGTCCACACCGCGAGCTGCTGCCCCTGCGGATGAGGCCTGTGTGTCCTGGCCTCCACTCATCTGGCTTCCTTGTCATCATGAGACCTGCGGACGCTTGGTTTTGTGACCTTGTTTGTTGGATTCTGAGAACCAGGGTAAAGACAGCGACCGGTGGGTTAAATTTGCTGGAGGGAGGAAGGGTGGGGTAAGATGTTCCTGGCTGCTGAGGCCAGGGTTTGATATCGGGTCACTGGCCATACTCAGGAAGGACCTGAAATGTCTTCCCCATGCAAATCTGATGGTTAGTCTTTAATTCTCAAACCTATTATTATTATTATTTTTTTTTTTTTTTTTTAGACAGGGTCTCACGTAGTTCAGGCTGGCCCTGAGCTCAGTCTCCAACTCACATCACAGCAATCCTCTTGCCTCTGCCGCCTGAGTGCTGGGATTACAGGCGTGAGCCACCACACCTGGCACTGTGGTATGTGCTACTGACTGTTGCTGGGTGTGGGTCTCCACACCAACCCAGTATTGTATGTGGTTGCCGGGGGAATCGAACCTGGGTCCTTGCACTTGCAAGACAGGTGCCGGAATCACTGAGCTAACTCCCTGACCCCGAACCTATTATTTTCTAACAGGCTCCTAACTATGCAGTTTTGAGTCCAGGGATTCTCAACTCTTAGTCCTGTTTTTTTAAAATTACCAAGACTTGGGCTCCAGGAATTGTCATTTGACAGATCTGGGGTTTGGCCCACGAGACCCCGCTCTTTTTCAGAGCACTGTTCCTGTGTGCTGGAGTTGGCTTGACTCTCCTATGGATAACCAGTAGGAGCAGGCCCATCTGTGCCCCGGGAGCCAGAGCATAGCCCTAGCCTCAGGGAACCCATTGTTAAACTTCCCACAAACCCAGACAGGAGCTGTGAATGTCCCGAATGCAGGATTTATTGCCCGCTCTGAAACAGGGGTAGATACGAGCCATTGGTTCATTCTGCTAAGAGCTGTATCGACTCTTTTTTTTTTTAAAATTCAAATCTTTATTGGTACATTATATATACACATCACTATTGCATTCAATATTGAGAGTTTGTACCAGAATATGACAAGACTTGATTCTCATTTTTTCCCTTTCCCCCACCCACTCTGCAGCCCCTGACCCCCTTTATACATAAGCTTTGTTTCCTTTTTTTTACTATCACATTCTTTTTCCCCTCGTTATTTACCCGCATACCTTATTTCCTTTTAAATGTTTCTATTTCACAATATCAACTCTTAATTCACTTTGACTTTCCCTTCTTCCACTCGCTGTGTGACACTGGATAAGGTGTCCTCACCCTGGGCCTCCATTTTCCCATCTGTCAGCAGCATTTACCTCACAGAGAGAGTTTCCAAACTGAAAATGAGATCCCAGAAGGATCATCTGCCGCAGCACCCCTCCCGTAAGTACCACCTTCTTCCTCTCGGGTCTGGATTGCATTTAAGTAAGGAAGGTTGTTTCCAAGCATTCCCTTGTAGGAGCTGTGTCCCGAGTGACCTTGACCACAGTGTCTGAGTGGATGACATCAGAATCCAGCTCACTGGGACAAACCACCATGAGCTGGGTCTTTGGCTGCTGAGCCTGGGCCCCAGGGAATGGAGTTCAATATTCATCTGGATGTGACTCTTCCAACTAGCATGGCTTTCTTTGAGGTAGGAGAACCAGGGGCTATCATCCATTGCAAGAAAAAAAAAAAAAGCTACATTAATTACAGTCTCACCCATGACAATTTACTCTGACTAAAATCTTGCCACTCCCCATTCCATATTATTTCTTTTCACCTGAAAAGCAGCTCTTTTGCTCTCTTTCTAACCAGACCCAGTATTTAGCAGGGTAATGGGATTTATGATTTTGTTTACATCAGTCTCCGTGGCGATCCACCATAAAAGATCAGTTGCTTGGCAACTTGGCATTGTAGTGCTGCAGTGGAGGGTGGAATTTTTTGTCTCTCTGAAGCGAGGGCTTAAGGAATAATGAAAACTTCTGCTCATACTTCTCATGAATGCTTTTTATTTTCAAGATCAACTGAATGTTTTTTCAGGAAGGACTAAGGCACTTTTCTTTAAGCGATACACCGTAAAATGTTTCTTTGAGATTATCCTGTCTGTACGTGGGGGACAACCAGCTCTGAACATTTTTATTCTCTGCTTGCCGCTGCAAATGAGGTTTGAGCAACTCTGGGACTGTCATAATGGACTGGGTCTCTCATTTACCGGCATTTTCTGCACTCATTAGCAAATGCTTTTTTTTTAATGAGCTGCTATACACTCTGAATCACTTCTCATCTAAGAAACCAGTTCCATTTGGCTTGCAGTTGGTTTACCACGATCCCTTTGATGCTGGGGTCAATGTTAGCAGAGGCCTGGAAGGCACAAAACAGGACCCCAATTTCCCTCTGAGGTTCCCTATTGACTATAGGTGTTTCTATGCGTGATCAAAGGGCCTGTTTTAAAACATGTAAATGCCCTTCCCTGACCTCTTGCTCAACATGGGGACACTGGAAGGGGAAAAGAAGTTGAGTTGCCAGATATAAATGGATATAGCCCAACCTGGCAGGACAGAGGCCATGATGATGATGGTGACCACAGTGGCTAATTGACTATGAAACCATGAGCTTTATGCATATTACCTCGCTTAACTCTTGCAATGATCTTTAGCCATGTTAGATCTAACTGTGCATGTCTCAGTTACCTGGAGGCCTCATCAGCTAGGGGGCAGGTCGCAGCTGCCTTAGCTGTCCAGACTCCCACGGATTACTGCTTCCCACTACTTGCCTCTTTCCTGTTTTCCACCTACTGTTCTCTCTAGCTAAACTCAGCCCAGCTTCTCATAGGGAGTGACCCCTCCCCAACTGCTCAGGTGCACTAGCCAGCTTTCCACAATTGTCACAAAGTATCTGAGACAATCAGCTTAAAAAGAGGAAAGGTTTATTTTGGCTCATAGTTTTCAATACAGTCCATGGTCAGTTTGCTGTGTTGCTTTGGGGTGTAGTGAGGAAGCTTATCACCGCAGGGGCATGTGGTAGAGGAAGCTGTTCCCAGTGTGGCAGACAGGAATCAAAGAGAGAGGTAAGGGTTGGTAGGTCTGACATCTCTACTATCAAAGACACACTCCCAGGGTCCTAACTTCCTCCCAGTAAGGCCCGCCTCTTAAATGTCTCAACACCTCCCGAAAGTGTCAGAGGCTGGGTACCATGCTTTCTACATGTGAGCCTTTGAGGGGACACTTGTCCTAATCATAATGTCTGGCAGTGTTTCACTTTCACACTGGGTCAGGTTTAGATTCTGAGATATTTCTGTCTCAGTGCTTACCTGATAGCACAGGCAGTGATTGTGACTAATTTAGTCTACTGAGTTGGTTGTGTGAGAAGTGCTCTGCTCAGAACTAACTGTGCATGTCATAGTTACCTGGAGGCCTCATGAATATGCAGATGTCCAAACCCCACTATGATTTATCAGGTCTGCATTGAGGCTCAGGAGCCTATGTTTTTTATAAGCATTAAAATGTTGCTGCTGGCCACAGGAAGCTCCTATGAGCAGCACAGTTCTCAGAATTTCAGCCTAGTCCCTACTCTGAGGTCTGGAAGCATTACTGCTTTTACTATGGATTTTTTTTTTGTGGGTTCAGCAAATGTTCATTGAAATGCCTCATGATACCCAATTTCCCTGTTTCGCTCTTTGCCAAGGACTCAGCAGGTCTCACATGTGTGGAGTGTTTACAATTTACATGCATTAAGTTACACTTGCGGAGCGGTTTATAATTTACATAGATCGTGTTATACGATCTTTGTCTCAGTGGAGTGTGGTTTGGCCCATCTCACCAATTAAGAAGTGGGGGCCGGGATGCTGATCTATCTATGGTCAGAGAGTGGCATAGAGATGACGAGACGTTGCCTGTTTACTCTAGCAAGTCACCTGTCTCTGTTTCCATTGGGGAAGTGTTGGCTCCATCCTACAGTTAGCAGAATGCATGTGTATGGGGAAGACAGGTCAGACCCTGGGTAGAGAAAAATCCTTTTTTTTTTTTTAAAGTTTTTGAGACAGGGTCTCGCTTTGTGGTTCAGGCTGGCCCTGAGCTCAGCCTCCAACTCACATCACAGCAATCCTCCTGCCTCTACCTGCCGAGTGCTGGGATTACAGGCGTGAGCCACCACGCCCAGCACTGTGGTGTGTGGTACTGGTTGCTGCTGGGGTGAGTCTGCACGCCCAGTATTGTTATGTGGTTACCGGGGAATCAAACCTGGGCCCTTGCGCTTGCAAGACAGGCGCCGGAACCACTGAGCTATATCCCCGGCCCGAAAAATCCTAAGATAGAGCTGGGAGCCTGGGTTCTAAACATTGAGTCGGCACCCATTTTCCTGACAATTAAATGGGAATCACACTGTCTTCACTCTAATCATTTTATGCCAAGAGTTGAATGTATGTCCTGGAGCAGTTGTTCTACTACTAGTTCTATCTAGTATTCTTGAAAGTAAGGGAAACTATTAGAAGGTATCTGGACAATGAAACTACTACTCATGTTGATTGGAAATGTTCCAGAGGTCTTGGTCTGAGTTGTTTATACTCTTTGCAGAACCTCATGAGTCTCCATTTTCTCTTGTTGCAACTGAATGCCACAGGCTGGGTGATCTAGAAAGATAGAAGGTTGTACAGCTCGTGGCTCTGGGGGCTGGAAGCCTAAGAGTCCACCTGAGCATTAGTGAAGGCATTTTGCTGCATCACCGGGAACCAGAGCGAGGCTGCTGGCTCAGGCTTCTTCTTGTAAAGCCACCAATGACATCAAGAGGACCCCACCACATGACCTCATCTAACTCCAGTTAGCTCTGAAGCCCCAGATCCAAATAACATTTATGTATAACATGAGGGATTCAGGTGAATTGAAGTGAAAAATTCAAATGAAAGTGAATTAAAAAAAAAAATTGAAGTGAACATTGGGATAGATGAACTTTGAAGGCTTGTGTTGAAATCCTAATGGATCATTTTGTTTCTTTTCTTCTTTCACTCAAAAAGAAAGAAAGAAAGAAAGAAAAAAAGAGAAAGAAAGAAAGGAAGAAAGAATGCCAGAAAGCAAGCAAGCAAGGGGAATCTAAGAAATTGGCTGCTGAGGCAGGTCACAGGGAAGCGTGCTGGCAGGCTGCAAGGGTCACTTGGATAAAATGATAACAAGGTCTGTTTATCAAGCCACTGCACCAGGAGCTATGACCTGTGAGGAAACTGAGGCTCAGAACAGAATCTACCCAGTTTGGCCTTGAACTTCTGCACCTTCCAAATCCAGCTTTCTTATCCACTACGATATATCACCATCCTCTCAATCAAAAATCAGGATCTACCATCAATTTAAAAAATTCTAGGGGGCCAGGGATATAGCTCAGTGGTTCCGGTGCCTGTCTTGCAAGCGCAAGGACCCAGGTTCGATCTCCGGTAACCACATAACAATACTGGGCGCAGAAGCAACCAGTACCACATACCACAGTGCCGGGCGTGGTGGCTCACACCTGTAATCCCAGCGCTTGGGAGGCAGAGGCAGGAGGATTGCTGTGATGTGAGTTGGAGGCTGAGCTCAGGGCCAGCCTGAACCACCAAGTGAGACCCTGTCTCAAAAAACCTAAAAAAAAAAAAAAAAAAAAAAATTTCTAGATTTGGGGCTGGGGATTTAGCTCAGTGGTTCTGGTGCCTGCTTTGCAAGCGCAAGTTCCTGGCTTTGATCCTCAGTAGCCACATACAACAAAACCGGGTGTGGTGACTCCCTCCCAGCAGCAATCAGTACCACACACCGCAATGCTGGATGTGGTGGCTCATGCCTGTAATCCTAGCACTCGGGAGGCAGAAGTAGGATTGCTGAGTTTGAGGCTGAGCTCAGGATTAGCCTGAACCACAAAGCGAGACACTGTCTTTAAAAAAAAAAATAAATTCTAAATTTGGAAAGAGGAACTTCTTCTTTTCTCAATGGAGCTTTGATTAGGATTCATTTCTTCTGGTTTCCTACTCCTCAAAGCCCAGCAGTGTGATGTTCTTAAAGACCGAGGGAAGGAAAGTGGGCAGAGGAAAGAAGACCCTCAAGATAGAAACAGGGAAAATGTAAGGGTGTGAGGCGCTCTCAGTGCAGCACTGTCAGCCTGCTGTGTGGCTGTGGAGCTCCCCGGGGGAAGCTCAGTGTCCCTGGGTCATCGCAGTGCAGATTTTACGAATTCTCTCTCCTGCCCTGACCTCAGAGCACCTGCTGTACCCTCCCTCCTTTCCTCTGTCTTGACTCTGAATCATTCTTGGGGTGACTCCTCAGCTGTCTAACCGTGAACCTCCCTGCTGTTACAGCAGCTCGCGATGTCATTGTAAAAGCAGGTATTCTTGGCTAAGGATGGCTCAGAGACACAGTGCCTGACCGGAAAGCACCAGGCCCTCAGGTTTGATTCCCAGCACCCAAAAAAACAAACTCCTCAAAAGGCAGGTACTCTCCTTAGCTTCTTGGGTACCTAGACACTCTGCGAGGCCCCTGACATTTCCAGAGATGGAAACTGAGGTGTGAAGAAGCTTTGAAACATGTCCAAAGATACACAAGAAGTAAGTGTCTTGGGCTAAACCTAAATCAGCCAGCTCTAAGATACACATCCATTTCATTCTTCTTTTTTGAAACAAGGTCTCACTTTGTAGTTCGGGCTGGCCTTGAGCTCAGCCTGGAACTCACAGAAATCCTCCTGCCTCTGCCTCCCAAGTGCTAGGATTACAGAAATGAGCCATTACACCCAGCATTGTGGTATGTGGCACTGATTGCTGCTGGGTGTGAGTCTCCACGCCTAGTATTGTTGTATGTGGTTGGGGGGTGCGGTGGATCGAATCCAGGCCTTTGTGTTTTGAGACAGGCGCCGGAACCACTGAGCTAAATCCCCGGCCCTTCAGTTCACTCTTCTGTGCTACCTTTCAGGAGGCAAAAAGGGGCTGCTAGCCTCTGAATGATTCTGGGGAGAGAAATTGGCTAAGTTCCCGGTATCCTAGACTGGTGGTCTCTCTCTCAGGCTTTTTCCTTCTTTCACTCTTTCTCTTAGATCTCTTTAATCCACCTCTTTTGGGATAGTGAAGCATAACAGCAAGGGCCTGGAGGTTCTTCGTTCCAGACCCATCCACATTTGAGCTGAGAGTAAGAATGTTGTTCTGGAGAGAGGGTACATTCGGTCCCTGACCCTGCCACCTGCTTCACTGCGCACTGCCTCAAGGCGATGGTAGACTCTGTAAACTGTGCTCAAACTGCAAAGCAGGTGGGCCTTTCTAACAGGGGATTCCTTCTCATGCATGAGACATGAGATTAAAGATATTGCCTTTCGTCTTTACCTTAATCTTAAATAATCCCCAATAATCTCCCGGCTGAAGATGGCCAAGTCTTCAGTGGGGCTGACTCACACCTCCCTTGGCTGCGGCAGCCAGGTGTTTGCCTGACACAGTCTCCTCGAGTTTCAGCTCCAATGTCTGGATAGGACCTGTGGCCTGAGACCAGAGCACAATTCTTGCCTCTCTCTTGGCTATGTAATACAGCCTCGATGCTCATATTCCAAGGATGCCAATCCACACAGCCTAACAGGCTATTGGTGCACAGAGCTTGTAACTTTTGTTCTTGATCTCCCACTTGGAGTGACAAGGAAGTTAAAATTTCCTATTGGACACTGATGTCACATAATACAATGAAGAATTTGGTTGTAAACCAAGATGATGGGTGAATTTGAAGAAGATTTGGAGGATGGTGGTTCAGTTGGAAACAATGGCATTTTGTTTGGATATAATTGGTGACAATCCAGGCATACATGGGAGGAGTCTTCACTTCCTGATTTAAATATGTAGCTCATGGACTTTGCTCAATAAGGCAGCCCAGTCCAGAGACCAGGAGATGGATTCTGGAGGCTGGATGATGCGAGTTCAGATCTCAGCTCTGCTACTTCCTTGGGCAAAACAACTGCTTCTCTGAACCTCACTTCCCCTCACCGGAAAAGTCAGCTTGTAATAACTGTCTCCACAGTTGTGAAGCTTAAG
The DNA here is from genome assembly GCA_004026965.1 of Petromus typicus. NCBI lineage: Eukaryota > Metazoa > Chordata > Mammalia > Rodentia > Petromuridae > Petromus > Petromus typicus. The sequence goes on along the minus strand of PVIR01030392.1, from coordinate 4,227 downwards.
AATAATATAGGCCATATCCAGGGTGGTCAAAAAATGGCAACTACCATTGTATCATCTCTGCTACACTAGGCAGGAGTCATAGGAACGAGGGATATAAACCCAGTTATGATAAGATGTGAACAAGAAAAGGGAATTTACTGGCTTGGTAATGAAAGGCATGATTTAATATAGGTGCTCGTAACTGAAGTGTAAGAAATCAGGCTCTTTTTTTCCTCTTGGCCAGCTTCCCCCAGGTGATGGTGGAGAAGGATGCCAACACATCTAGATTTGATTCTTTAATTCAGTTGAATGACCCTACAAGACAAAAGGACATGTTGTTGATAGTTTAAGCAAATTAACTGGAAATGTTTAAGTAGATCATCTTTCTGTCCCTGAGACTTTTATTATGTCTGAGCATTGGTTTTCTTTTTTCTTTCTTTCTTTTTCTTTTTTTTTTTTGAGGCAGAGACTCCTTTTGTACTTCAGGCTGGCCTTACATAACTACACTCACTATATAGCCCAGGTGAGCCTCGAACTCACAGCAATCCTCTTGCCTCTGTCCCCCAAGTGCTAGAATTATAAATGTGAGCTGCCACATCCGGCATTGCGGTATGTGGTACTGAGGATTGAACTCAGGACCTTGTGCTTGGCAGGCAGACTCCAGAACCACTGAGCTAAATCCCTAGCTCCTGAGTACTGGTATGTTAATGTCATGTTTTGGTCTTGTGTCTGTCTTGCATCCAGGGGCAGAGATAAACATCATATGAGCCAGAGAGAGAACTGTCAGGAGAATTCTAAGCAAAACTGGGATGGGTGTTATTATTAGAAGGTGGAATAACAGACTCTCAACAGGTAAAACCAATATACTCCCATGACTAGGGCACATTTTTAGTCGGCTCTCTAGTTGCAAGATTGAGTTAACTTTGAGAAATTATAGGATTATTAATCAGTAGAAACTTACCATTAATTTCTACTCTTCCTCCCCTCCCCCTCTTGCTCTTCCCCTGTCTCCTGTGCTGGAGATTGAACCCAGAACCTTGAACACATTAATCACACTGAGCCATACCCCTAGCCCCTTGCTATTAATTTCTTTAGCTGCTTGTAAGTGTTCTGATTTTGTAGTTTTTCAGAAGGACAAATGAGTGGCCAAGTTAATATGTAATTTCTAATAGGTATGCAATAATATCCATTTTCCAAAATTGCCATGGGATTAATCGAGTTAATGTTTTAAGAGTAATTACAGTGGACTCCTAGAAAATGTTTTCAGCTCTTCTTATTGGCGTGGAGGGAACTAGTAGACACTTCACATCCCCAGGATGCTTTAAGATATGTTCCCCCTAGACATGTGATACTCATTGTTCATTACTTGGGTACCTTTGGAGGCAGAAGTCCCTGAACTATTCAAAGATTATTTTGCCATCAGAGAGCACAGGATTTGATTTGCTGCACTCACCAGTGATGATCTAAGCAGTGTGATATGAATGGGGGAAGAGCAAAACCTAGAGTGAGTCCCCAAATTACCAATATGAAACAGAATCCAGATCCTAGGACAATGTGCAAGGGGCTATGGAGGATTCAGAAAAAGGATATTAGACACTCAGGAAGCTTATGTCCCTTCATACAAGGAAGTGCGCACTGAAATGGGCTTTGAAAGGTGTGGTTATATGAGTGGACATGTTCTTGGCAGAATGAATCTGTTCTTGGTGTTCAAATGGATAAAAAGTTTTTTTTTTTAAATAGCCCCCAAAATGAGAACTACTGAGTTTCATAGCAAGTTTTTGGTCTCCTAAAATGTTCTCACAAGCATTTTCTCCGAATTGGAGAACTAAACTCCCAGTTGCTTGCTACTAATTTGAGACTTGGTTCAGAAGGTGACCTGCCTTGTAATGAATGTAGCTCTGTCTTCTGGCTTTCCTGCACCCCATTCTTCTTTGCATTGTGCTTTGGCAGACTTTGTGGCTTGATCTGGGAGTTGGATAGAAGGCATTGTCGGTTTCAGAATCTCACTACTCCTAGCACTTTTTACCTTGAACATTACCCATGAGTAATGGGTCATAGCTCATTAGCAAGGTGTTGTGAGGCAAGGCTTTCCCCTTCTCCTAGTGTGGGAGCTCGGTGCCCAGCCAGACTCTGTCACTGTTGGTTCCCTGGTGATGTGCTGGCTGGGAGTTCTGACCGTCTCTGAGGCTGCTTCCCTTGCCTTGTGCACCTTTATCATGGCCCATTACTTTGTGCCTTGGGAGGTCTTTCCACTATTTCTTTGAAAATACTTTTAGGGATTTTTTTTCCTTGTCTCTTGCTCTATGCTATAACCAGACTGAAAGGCAACCCAGACAGGAGAGCCCCGGGTATGGAACTGGAGTTCTGAGGCTGTTGGAGTTTGATTTCTACCAGGGCACAGCTGCTCCTTTAGATCTGGTCAGGTGCCTTTTCTCTTTCAGCTGCAATCTGTCCATGTCTGGCAAGACAAGACCCTCCTCCGAGCGGGGACACAGTCTCCTGCCCAGGCTGCCTATCCTGCGCTTGAGGCTCAGGGCCTGGGCTGGTCTGAAGACTTAGTTCAGAAGAGATGAGAAAACAGAACACTCTAGTAGCTGAGTGGGGTGGCCCAGGCCACCCTGACATCAGTCATTAAAAAAGTTAACCTTTAGTTGCCAAAACTTACATATACGTATTGTGTACCACACGGTGCTTTGAAAATACATACCTTGTGGGGTGGATAAATCTAGCACGTGAACGTGTAGTGCTGAATATGCTTATCTTTTTTGTGGGGAGATCACTTAAGGTCCCTCTTAGGGACTTTCAAGTGCAGTAATTGTGTCCCTTTTCATCATGTACTGATTTTCAAGTCACTATATTAAGTACTTTTTTTAAACTTTTTTATTGTGAAATAGGTACTTTTATATACACATCATGATCACACTCAACACTGATAATTTGTACCAGTGTGGGACATGACTTGATTCTCATTTTTTCCCATTCCCCTACAACCTCCATCTCCTATATAGGTAAGCTTTGTTTTCATTATTTTTTATTACCATCACAGTTTTTTCCTATACTAGGTAAATACAAGCAGAGACGATTAAAGGTACGGGGAGGATATGTGTAGGTTTTGTACAAATACTGCAGTATTTTATAGGAAAAACTTGAGCACCCTGGGATTGGCTCACCGCGAGACCTCCCAGGACCCGCCCCCACGGGTCTCATGGGACTATTGTCTATTGTTATTAATATAGTTATCACGTGGTACAATAGGTCTCCTGCACTTACTTCTCCCAAGTCACTGAAATGTATTTTTTGGGCAAATATCCCATCCACACACTCCCTCTAATCTTTATCAAGTCTCTTCTCTCCTTTAGTAGCCAGGTCCTGGTCCCAGGAGTCTCTTCCCAGCTCGGCTCACCTGCCACAGCCTCCTGAGGAGGTGAGTGGGTGGCAGTGACAGTGGCAGGTGAGTGGCTGCCCAGGACCCTAAGGCAGTGTCTTTGAATTCACGGACCCTCTCGCTACCTGAAAGGGGAGAGCTGGCTTTTTACAGCCCGAATTGCTGGCATGCCATTTGCAACAGTGCCAACTTAAATACTTTCTATGTAGAAATCCCACACATTCTCCCGGTGAAAGCCACCGACTTAAACGAGAAGATTAGAAGGCTCCTGATATTTGGACACGTTTAAGACGAGTGAAAAGTGAAAGCAGGACGCTCTGTGGGTGTGCACCTCGAGAGCTGGGCCACAAGAAGGTGCCAGGGTGACAGGATGATAGCCCGGAAGAGGAAAGTGTCTGTGCTCACAGGCTGGCTGGAGAAAGTGCTGGAGGAAAGGAAGGGCCGGTGGCTGGAGGGACACGGACGTGGAAATCAGTACCTCTGTGCTCTGCTTCCACGACTGTCTTCTGTAGGCAGGTAGGCGGGTAGTGACTGGGCTGGCCCGTGTGGGGCGGGCTGTTCAGTGCCACCCCGGGAAGGCAGGTTACTAGACTGGCAGACCTGGCTCTTCATCGAGTTAAAGTTGGGTTTCCCTAGGGGACACTCTCTGAGCCACCAGGAGATCTCTGCGTGGGAGCTGAAGGACTTGTGTATCGGGAAGGTGAACAAGGGTACAGGATGCCGATTCTGGTCTTCTGCTGTGCTCGGGCACTTGGGGCTTGGGATGGATTCCTTTTCAGCTAGTGAACTTACTGTGGTGGTTTTCTCTGCCTTACTCTGGGGACACCTCACACTGGGGTGATAAGAGTCGAGATCGCTTCCTC
>PVIR01030391.1:0-20297 GCA_004026965.1 Petromus typicus | reverse complement strand
AGAAAGACACGCTTCCAACACTAGTAACAGACAGAAATAAAAATGTGCTAATTTACACAGGGAGATTAAAATATGTAACATGATGACCAGTCCATGTGTCAACGTCAGTGTGCCTGCAGATGAGTAAAAGGCATTATTTCATGTTGCCATAAACAATGCGATACATTTTAAAGTGCTGTGGGACAGCAGGAAATAGTAAGGCACAGAGATGCAAGGGATGAATGAAAAACCAGCCAGGGGTGTGTGGCAGCTGGTTCACACGGGCGCTCTAGACAACTGCTACATTTTGAGGAATTTTGAGAGCCGGCTGTTAAAGTCATTATTATGAATGAAATCGTATTAGCATGTAGTTGCAGAGAGAGTGAGTGTTCAAAACTCTACTTGTGCTCACTCCGGTGCTCATGCTTATGAGGTTAGCTGTGATGCTGTGTACAAACGACCAGGACATCGGGGACGGTGCCCGCCGGGTACAGTCACTACAGGGATCTGAAAGCGGAGTGGCAGGAATGGAAGCCGTGGGGACCGGCGAGGGCCCCGCTCAGGGCTTTCACCATGGGACGGAGTGGTTTCCTCCACCTGCTCATCACTGAAGCCAGCCCCCGGCCTCTGGAAACATTTTAAGCGTGAAGCAAACTCTCACTTGGCAGATGGACAGATTAAGTAGGACAGGAGCATATCGTTAGGAGACATTCTCAAAGCAGTGGACGCTTGCTTTCTCAACTTGAAAACATAATTATTCTATAAACATGACTGTCAACTACATCAGTCACTAACATAATTTATAGAATAACCCATACCTTATACTTCTTCTTTTTTTTTTTTTTTGGTGTGTGGTATGGGGGATCAAACTCTGGCCCTTGTGCTTCCAAGGTAGGCGCAGTACCACTTGAGCTAAATCCTTGGTCCTGACCCTCATACTTCTAGACAAAAGCAAGTGTATCGATTGGCTAGACTATGACAAACTTCTAAGTTAAAATCTGAAGGTTTTGTCTTTATCTGTCTTGGCTTCTGCCTCCATTTTCTGACTGGAAATTCTGTGAGGTAACCACGACCTCCTTACTACTACTGCATTTAGTATCTTCTTCTAAAGCTTCAGTTCTGTGTGGCCTCTCCAGTTTTTCTGCCTCCTCCACAGGACTGAGGTTTATGTTTGTTTGTTGTTCTTGAGACAGGTACTCGATGAACTGCCCAGGCCGGGCTCAAACTCTTGATCCTCCTGCCTCAGTCTCCTGAGAGCTGGGATTACAGTACGTGGCACCATGCCCGTGTAGGGCTAAGTAGGGCAGAAACCTCGGCCTCCGCCTACCCTTGCTCTGGGTCAGGGATTTCTAAGACGATCCACAGCTGTTCGCTCAGTCAGTGGCTTGAGCTTTAATTGTGGTGACACTGAGCCTGTCACCACATTCCATCTCTGCTCGAACACGAACACAGGTGAACTGTGCGGGGTGCTCCTTCTCCTTCGGTTTATGCAGAGCTCGTCTTGAGAAGTTCTCCCCCTTTCACCAACTGTCAGGACCCGGCAGTCCACCTCATTGCCTTGGGGACTCATGATTTCATGTCTCCGTGGGCCGAAGCCCAAAGCGATGCCTGTGCTGCCTGCTGTCCCCTGCTCTGGCCCAGAGTGACCTCGAGGGAGTCCCTCCTCATCTTCCTGGGCCATACAACAAGATGAATGGGAGCTACACATGTGGCCAGTGTCCAGAACGCCTGTGACATCTGTCAACTGCAGGTCCTGGTGCTGTTTCCATCGTGAAGTAGTTTAGCTCCTTAGTGCCTTCCCCCTGAGGGGATCCCCTTCAACTCAATCATTTCTGTTGCTTCTACTGAATTCCCTCAAGTCTAAAACTTTCCTTCTTAGAGCTCCAGAAAGCGGCACCAACAGAATTCCAGAAGCCACCTCCTCCGCTAGCGTTATAGGCGAGCAGGGGTCAGCGATCACCTCAGTCACTGCTCCGCGGCACAAAGATCCCGTCTGTCAACAGCGTTCAAATTTCTGTTCTCATCTGGAGGTCAAAGTTTGCGGTTCTCCTAGCTCATTAGCCTGAATCCTGCTCGGCCTCCATCTGATTTCTGTGAGGTGTCCTCCCATCAGGTCAAAAGCGCCATGGTGGCGCAGGCATCCTGAAGCAGACGGACGGGGGGAAGCACATGGACCTTGCACACGCATGCACGCACGCACACGGAAAGCAGCCGACAGCACTCACCTGAATGCGAGATGAGTCAGCGAGTTGTCAGAAGTGAGTCTAAATGATGGAGGGCAGAGTTCAGCAGAAAGTCCTGAGACCGAGGAAACACTCAGGGCCCGGGCTGATTAAAAAGATAATTAGTTGTGGAAAATAAGGCTGGGCTCCAGCCAAGAATTTGTCTTTGACAAAGAAAAACCAAAGGATCCAATGTAGTCCTGTTGGGAAAATTTAGCTGATTCTTTTATAAGAGTTGAAGGGCCTGAACAAAGCCATAGTTTCAAAGTGTAGCTCCCTCCCTCTCTGTTTGTTGTTCTGCTCATGAACATACAAGCTGTTTCCTTTCATCTGTACAGCTCGCACAATATGGAGAGCCCACAATAGGTTTATACCAGATTGAGAAAGGAACGCAGAGTGGTCAAGGTACTGGCCAAGACGCGAGCTTCACGTCCCTGGCTGTGCCTCACTAAGGCGCCGAACAGCAGCTCTGGACGAGTGAAAAAAGCCCAGCCTCTCCCGGGAAAGGAAGAGGGACATTGCTCACATTTTCAAAACCTATACAGCCATTAACAACACAGAGAGGCCCATCTCCATGTACGGAAGGGGAGAACGTTCTCTGTGGACGGCCAGTTATGCTGGGACGGATGATGGGGGCGCACGGACCATGCCAGATACTCTACTTGGACCCGAAAATGCAACTCCAAAGGTTTTGCGAAACTGCTTCCCTGAAATACTGTTTTGATAAATAACCCATATCCTTGTGGAATTGCCATCTCCAACTGTTCCACTGGCACGGATGTCTCTGCAGTGACAGCACACGCCCCAGATTGTGGCGCTGACTTGAATTGCATCTCGGATGTGGGGGAGCTAAGGGAAGGGGAGGTGGCAGGGGAGGCTTATGAACAATATGCCTGGGCTCCGATGCTGTCACCACCAGATGGCTTCAGCTGTATCATTTACAACAAAAACAAACATGTCCAGAAACAGTATCGTGCGAGAGTCCCGCAGCTTCACCTGTACCTGGCATTACAGCAGCTTCATCCCAAAAGTCCTTGTTGGGAATCCCATGAGTCCCAAGAACCCAGGGGCTCTGTCCGGCTGGGCACGGGGTGCCAGAGCTGCCACCCTCCTCCCAGGCGTCAGTCTCAGACCCAGAGTGTTCTGTGAAGGAGCAGGAAGCAGCTCTGGCCTGAGCCCCTGGAGCCGCAAGAGCAGGCCAGCGGAGGCGCCTTTCCAGGGCCGCGTTCTTGCTACTCCCAGAGGAAGCAGGCTTCACTTCCAATTCTGCACCTCAACGCTCCAGAAATGGAACTTCCTCCAGTCCCTTACGTAAGCCTCAGGATACGACGTGAGATCTGGCACTCAAGAGCTGCGTGACCTCAGGCGCGCTCCTTCCCGGGTCTCTCTTTCTCTTCCCTTTGTGACGCACAGACGCAGTCCCCGGCCCGTCTAACCCAGCTCCTCCAGCGCTCCGAGGCTCAAGGACGACCCCGGAAATGAAGGCTGGCTGGGAGTGGAGGGCTGCGCTGCGGGTGCAGTTCTGCAGCAGGGACTGCTTGCTGTCCCAACCTCTGGGTCTGAACGTCAGGGCCTAGCATGGTCACTCTGAATGGATCAAGATCCCCTCTGGGGTTGGTGAGATGAGCGAGACTGGAAAGTGGAAAGGTTCAAGTGCACTGAGAGGAAATGGAGGGCGAACTAAGCTCTAAGGTGAAATGGCCAGCGCACTCTCCGGCCTGGCGCTGTCCTCCAGAGCGCGCTGGGACAGTTACGCCGTCAATCAGGCCGGAAACACGGCAAGTCACGACAGTGAGACAGAATTTCCCTTTATTTAATCTCCACACTCACACTCCCCTGGGTCTTCTGAGGTGTAGCTAGGAGAAAGGAGAGACTGGGATTGGGTCTTAAAAGCCTTGGATGTGCTACAGCCCTGGTCCCTCCCGAGGATGTGACTGTCAGACACACACACGGGGGACAAAAGACTGGCAGATGCTGATGGCTCACAAAGGAAACGTGAGATTATGGAGAATAAATCAATCCTCACTGCTTATTAGACACTTCAAACATAATCCCTGCAAGACGAAGGAGCAAACTAGGCCTTCAAAATCCCTTAAGCAAGGGACTCGGACTCGAGACAAGCCAGGTAATGAAACAAAAGATCACAGATACCACACAGTACAAAATAGTAATTATTTATATTTTCAAAAAGAAAAAATTAACATTTGGAAGTTTTCCCCTGTAGGAAGAGGGGTTAATCCAAAGGAACAGGGCTGGCTCCTACACAGGTGGCGAGTCAGGTACGGGCACTGAGCAATCTGGGCTGTTTTTTTCATACAGCATTGAATAATAAAATTTCCATTTTTCTTCTCTCCTTTTTGCTTTTGTTTTGTGTGTCTTCTGGGTTTTGTTGTTGTTGTTGTTGTTTTAGAAAAGGGGAGGAGGGGAGGGAAGAGAAATAAAACCAGAGAAAAATGTCAAAAAACATTTTCCACAATATCTAAAAACAGAGAACCACAGTTCTTGTCAAGACAGTATGAATTCTGGGTGAATTATTTTTTCCAGTTTTCAACACCAATGAAGATTTTTGCAAAAGCCACGACCATCAGAGCACTCATCTTCCAGATTGAATTGCCTCCTTCCCCTTTCCATTCACTTGTCACTTTCATGAGAGGATAAAAGGGTGTAGTCTGTCCCTGCGAGCAGTAAGTGCTAACGGTGAGAGAGCTCTTCTGGTGCTTGGACGGCGACGAGGCATCTTCACAGACATCCAAGATCTAGCACAACTGGAGGACTAAAATTTGCTTCTCTCAACATAAATACTTCTGAAACCCAAACTGATTCTGCAAAAATCCTTTCTTCTTTGCTTTTCTCTTCTCTTCAAACTAAACACCTTTTTCTTTCTCCCTCTGTTCCGGGCATCTGGCGGTGGGGCTGCTCTGTCAGAGACAGCAGTTCTCACAGCACCACTGCTGGGATGTGCTGGGCCGGCATCAGGCTGCGCCAGGACGACGGGAGCGCGGAGACGCAGCGCGGGGTTCTCCCTCGGTCCAGCAGCCCCGAGTCCTAGGCACTTCCCTCCCCCCGCCCCCTAAGTCATTTAGTGCTGTTTAAAGTCTGGGGCACGATGCAGTCTTTTCCCACAACAGGGTGAAAGCTCCACAGATTGCTCTGTCTACCTGTTGTCCAGCGGCGGCAACAGCGGCCACTGCTTTTGGAAAGTAAATGGAGTCTTACGACAAGTGGGGTCTTAGGACTGCTTCAGGCGCTTGCGCGGGGGCCCCAGGAAAGGGCACTGTGCCGAAGCCAGAGAGCGGTAGGCTTCAGCCACCAAGTGAGGGTGCGACACCACCATGGACTTCCACCCCGAGGTCTCCAGGACATCCGAAGCATGACTAGATGAAAAGCGGAGAGAGAAAAGTGAGATTGAGCAAAAGATGGGATCAGTCACCCGGGCAGCCTAACTTCCCAGGGTCTGGTGTCAAACAAGTTACCACAAGAACACTCAGAGCCCTCCACTTGCCGGAGGATTTGCTTGCTCGACAATGGCAAGATTGGTGCCTGGAGCCACGGCTGTTGTAACTTGGAAAACCAGGACTTGGAGCCAATATACTCTCCACAGCAAGAACTGGAACGGTCCTCAGGTCTTTTTGGCATTATCAGAGTTCTTCACTCACTGGTAACACTAACAAGGAGCCATCGCTCCCTGGGTCAGACAGCTTTGAGCTCCCACCTGCCTTTGCAGTCTTCTAACCTCAGGGCGGCTCCTACTTCACTGTGAAAAAAGAGGGCCCATCCGGCATTCTTCCTTCAGTGGTACATTTCCAAAATGGACCGGGCAAGCACCCGGCACAGAGCGGCACTCAGGAGAGCTAACAAGCATCGGTTCCTTCAATCCCTCCCCTCTCTCTTCTGTCTCAATTGGTAACCACTTAGAAATCACCTTACAACTGGACCTCGAGAACATTCATTCCTAGCTTTGGGTATTTTCTGAGTTAAATACTCTTCACTCGGGCTGGGGATTTAGCTTAGTGGTTCCGGCGCCTGTCTTGCAAGTGCAAGGGCCCGGGTTCGATTCCCTGTGTAACCACATACAATACTGGGCATGGAGACTCACGCCCAGCAGCAACCAGTACCAACATACCACAGTGCCGGGCATGATGGCTTACACCTGTAATCCCAGCACTCGGGAGGCAGAGGCAGGAGGATTGCTGTGATGTGAGTTTGAGGTTGAGCTCAGGGCCAGCCTGAACCACAAAGCTAGACCCTGTCTCAAAACAAAACAAAACTAAACAACAACAAAAAAAAATACTCTTCACTCATTCACCTGGTGTATCTCAGACCCGTCTTCCCCGGGGCTATATTGGGAAGATGTTTTTAGTTGCTGGCTTCGCCTTCTGCTCCCAGTCAGGCAGAGGAGTAGAATAAACCCCAAGAAGGGGAGCTTTGCCCCATCGTGGTATTGCAGAGTATTATGGCCAGGTCACTGTTGCTTAGCGTAAAGGAACAGATCTGGTGGAATGTTTTTCTCAAAACAGAATATTTAACAATCTCAGCTCCCAATGGCCCAGCTTCTTTTCCTCACTTCACCATGAGCTGTTGGATACATTTTGCTGATTTGGTAAATTTTTTAAATTTACTTCTATTTTCTGAGAAATCTGTGTGTCCTTTACGAAGATAGTAAAATTAAGTAAAGATACTATACGTGGGACACACAGCTTTTCAAAATAGCCAAGTCAGCAATGACAGCGATTCTGACCACCGTTTGGAAGCACAGCCCCTCACTCACCATTGCATTTCACCCATGAAAGATGAACCATTCTCTATGCTGTCGAGCTGAAGGAAAAGGTGAAACTTCACCCTCCTTACCAAAGGCTAACGAAGCCACTTGTCCATTTCACTCACTAATTCAAAGTGTTTCTCCTCTCTCAGGCTACTCCAATTATTCTGAAAGAGGGACTTTGAAGATGCAACTCACTAGTTGATGAAATCCACTGCCTGAGTCTTCAACTGGTCTGCGCTGTGGAGGTCAGCCAGGATGAGGATCTCCGCAGCGTTCTCCACAGAGAGGTTGCTGCAGAGGGCGTCCTCGCACATGACCTTCAGGCGCTCCAGGGCGTACTGGAAGACACAAGTCACTGCATTTCCAAGTGGCAGTTTTCTTGACGGTACCATTGTGTAACTGGACACCTGACAAGAACTGCACAGGGCATGAGAAGCTACTACTATGATTACAAAACATAACCCATCTCTGACGGCAGCTACTGAAGCTTGAAGACAGCGAAAATAACTGGCACAGCTCCCATTTAAACTCTCAAGTCTGCCCATTAGAAAAAGGACAGTTACACAGCAGAAGCCCACCCTGAAGTTTACTCATCTCCTGACCCTGACTGAAGTCTTCTTCGACTACCCCCACTTATGGAGAGGCAGTAGCCTGCTGCAGGCCGACAGCATTGTATTTAAGCTTCCTGCAACCTTTTAATTTAGAGCAACTAAGGTGAAGCACAGTCCTTTCTACCTGAGCACTGACACTAACCCAGCAGGGTACCCCAAAGGGCCCATCAAGCCTGCAAAGGAGCCCTGCGGTGACTTTCAACAGTATCTCTGCCACTAGTTGTTCCTGAATGAGGTCAACTAAGGGCCTCCTTTCTAAAAGGAAAGGATAAATGAGTCTATTTTATTGGGGTAAGGGTTAAGATCCTCAGGGTATAAGAAAAAGCAGCAGAGACCCTGGAATCCAGCTTGTTTAAAATTTCTACTTTCTAAGTAAAGGGCAAAAATGTTCTGGAAGTGGAAGGTCTAGGTTGCTGCTCAGCACATTTGATCTGGGTGACTGGGTTTGATGGAACACTACCTCCTGTTCTCGAATATGAGATTATGAACTTACTAAGGAACTTCAGGGCTAAAGAAGAGAAAGGAAATAAAAGGGGGCACAAAATAAAAATGTCATTAATCAGTGTATGGGAGGGCAGTTTGCTCTGAGGCATCCACAGCCGCCTCAAGGGTGCACCGCAAGGCCCCTGAGCGCCGAGGCGCGCGGCCCCGCACTCACACCAGGACAACGTGACTCTTATGAGTTCTGGGTGAGGAGGCAATTCTGCTGGCCCGGGGATCTCCTGCAGCAAAAAGAGAGTTTTATTGGTTTTGGTGCAGCTTTAATTTTTTACATTTGAGTAAACTGAAAAACAGTTTCCATGGAAAACGGGAATGACACTAGACAGGCAAGAAATGAGGTTGCTGCTTTTTGCTTTAAAAGGGTAGAAAAGGTTGAGTAAATGTTCAGTCTTCATACAGCACCGCACGGACTATTCCTCTTATCCTTCTAATACATTCTTTTAAAGGGACTTTCTCTTTGAATAGCTCTGATCCCTACTGCATAATTAGACAAAAGTAGCCATTCCTGTCCCTTGGGGGACAAAGTTTTTTTCTTAATTATGCTTCTGAAAAACCTGCCTAATGGCAATACTTACCCGAGAGATTGAAATTGTGTCTCCTAGGCCTGGGCGACGTGTTTTGTTTTGTTTTTGGTCTAATTACACACATCCCCAGGAGACTGAAAAGCTCAGAAGAAGCTGTTTCAGCCTCTTGGGTAAAGTCTAGGTGTTTGGATCCTTCCATGAAAGATTTCTTACTCTACTTCCCTAAAATGCACAGGGAAGAGTAAAGGTAAAATGTTTTCCAGTAGATTCAGAGCAGAGACTAACAGGAAATTCTCAATGGATTTGAAAATGCCCCCTTCAGATCCTTGTCTCTCACAGCAAGGCTGTGACCTGAGTGCTTTCCTATTAGGCGTAGGTCTGCTCATCAGGATGGAAGCCGTCCTGGCCTGGAGATTCAGGAGGATCCCCGCTGTGTGCTCACAGGAAGCGTCAGTGGGTTCCCTGGCTGGGCAGCAAGAATGAGAACCTGAGACCCAGAAGTCTAGCCTTGGCTCAGGCCTTGGTGTTTGTAAACGCCACCGGTCCTGCGGTATTATTTGTCCTTCTTTTTTTTGAGTCAATGTGAGGTTGTTCAGGAAATCCATGGCGTCCGTGCGGAGCCGTGCTGTGTGAGGGCATTCTCACTCACGCTGTTATACACCTCTGCGCCATTCCGCCCTGGCAGATGTGGGCTTATGACTGCCAAGTCTGCCGAGTGCAGTAGTTCTTATCATGGAAAGCCGGACTTGCTGGTGGAGTCCTACAGCAGCTTCAGCATTTCAGTTCCATTCCACTCCCACACCTGGGCATTTTCTCTTTTGGTGACTGAATGTTGAAAAAGCTGGGCACAGTTACTCAGCTGTTTACGGAGCTTGAACTCAGGACCCTGTGCCTGCCAAGCAGGTATGTATGGTGACACTGAGCTCCATCCGTGGCCCTGTTACTCAGTTTTTATAAACTGTTGTACCCTGTGATGCATATTACTCTTGATTCCCATATATCTCACCAGTACTGATCGAACCTGAATAAAGATTTTTATTGTAACAATTTAAAAAAAAACAGGAAACAACCCAAAACTCCCAAACTACTTGTCCTTAATAGAATCTAGAAAATGAGAGGAATCAATCCCTGATATGTACACTGAAAGCCAGATGGCAGGGCAGACAAAACCATATCAACTACATGAAGAGGAGGCAGTGGGCTGACTTCTACTTTCCTAGTGCTCGCAGTGAATATGTTCTCACTGCTAGCGGCAATGTGCTTCCCCTGATCAGAACTGAGGTGGACTGGGAATTTTTGTTTTTTTGAGACAGGGTCTCGCTTTGTAGTTCGGGCTGGCCCTGAGCTCACGATGTAGCCCAGGCAAGCCTCAAACTCACAGCAATCCTCCTGCCTCTGCTTCCTGAGTGCTGGGACTACAGTTGCAAGGTATCATGCTTGGCACTGTGCTATGTGGTACTGATTGCTGGTAGGCGTGAATCACCACTTCCAGGGTCTGTGGCATGTGGTTACCGGGGATGGAACTAGGGACCTGGCGCTTGCAAGGCAGGCGCCAGAACCACTGAGCTAAATCCCTGGCTGGACTGAGAGTTAAAGATATTCACACTGCTAACTGTACTAATAAGGTGTTGAGAGATGGTAAAAAGGTTGCAGATATTATTCTAATTGTCATCAGGAGCACTGATCAGGACCATAAGCTTCACCCTCCGCAAATACTCTAAGAAGCTGTCAATAAAGGTAAAACTCTACTGTAAACCCAGGCACCTTCCGCTGTCCTCAGGCACAGGGAGGCAGGAGACTATCACCCTCTGCTAATCCTGGTGGGAGCCCACTTTTAGGGGGAGGGTCACAGCATTATGACGGAAGAGGGCTATCTCTGGTAGAGCACGTTCCTTCACACCGGGTCGCCCCATCTCCACACAAGAAACAGATCTACAGGGTAAGTGCCACGCTGTCCCACCCCCACAGCTGGTGACTCCACAGGCAAGCAGGCCTGGGCAGGCCGTCCACTGAACTCTGGCTGAGGTGCTTAGGTTATGAATATCAGTTTCCCAGCAAGTGTTCTGGGGACCACTGACCCTCAGAGGTGATCCTTGAGAAAAAAAGATTCCAGGGTTAACTAAACTGCAGGAATGCTGTCTATCTATTCCCTTTAAGAAAACCCGCGGTGAATTACATGATACAGATTCTGAAAAATCTTGTAGTAACACTGCATCTATCTGACTTAAATAAACTCAGTATCTTTTTTCCTCAAAGTCTACTATTTGTCATTTTTAAGGATTGTGGTGTATTTTAGTAACTACTTAACAAAAGCTGAAAATACTAACCAGGTAAACGACTGTTCTGACAAAGTTTGCTAATGAGCTAAAATACGTCATGCACACTATAAAGCACGAGCCAATGTTGGTGTTACTTGAATCTTTACTCTCATTATGGTTAAATATGAGGAAGAGAAGTAAACATCCAGCTAATCTGTCACCAGGTAGGCTGACTTTGTCATTCAAAGCAGGACACTCTTGAGGACAAAAGCACTGTTAGTAACTGTGCTGGAACAACAAGCACACAGATGTCCTGGCTGAATTGGGGTACACGCTCATGTAACCCACAAGGCAACACAGAAGCCCTTTCACAAATTCAGAGGTTGCAATAACTCCTAGTCCTACAAGTATTTTTCTGTCCTTACTGTACCTTGTCAGCAGCTGCCAGCAAATCATCTGCCATTTTGTCGAGGTTTGGCGCCTTCCCCGTGTAAATGAAGCACATCATTTCCTTAAAAACTTCAGGCTCCACATCATTGATTTCAACTCGATTCTATGCCAGAAAAACTGAAAATGAGAAATACTGCAACAGAACAAATTTCCTAAACTATTTTCATGAATTTTAAGCTCCAGGGAGAAGAGAAGTTTGTATCATTTAAAACCTAACATGAATAGAAAACATCTTCTTAGCCTTGTCTGACTAAGGCAGCCTTGGCCCCATCATACAGACTACTTTTGCCTTTCAAAGGTAATAGTAAAACAACAATTTCTTGGATTTTTTTTTTCTCTTTATTATCCCGGGTTTTCTGAGTAGAAATAAATGTCTAATATTTTCACCTAGAACTGTCTGGGTGATCTGTTTGGGAATTAAGTGAGTCCAGTTCACCTGAAATATAAACAGATCACCTCTCCCTGCTCTTAGCAGGTATCTGGCCAGGGAATTTTACTTTATTATAATAGCACAGAAAGAAAAAATAATTAGGAAAATAAATCTGCAGCCAAACTGGGAAATCATGACTAATCATCTGGTTAAATAGAAACACCTCCTCCTATTACATACCTTTTTGCTTTCCTCCATTTCATGTTCAAACATGGCACTAAAAACTGGAGAACGGGCTACAAAGCAGAAAGGAAACAAGGAGATGAGGTCATCACACGGGAATCTCTTGGTTCTCCCCACTTATGACAATGAGAACATTTTCTTCCTGACCTACTGCTACAGGAAAGGGTTTTAGTCTCAAATTACACTTGAATTGTCAAATTCCTTTCTTTACATATCATACCAATGAAAAAAATTAAAATACATAAGGAAAAGAAGAAGACCACTACTTCCAAAATGATTCATTAGGTCTACTCCAACCATCCACATTTAAAGAAAACTACTCGAATCATCTGTGTTAGATGACAATCTTCTGTATAGATCTGGGGTACAAATGGAAGGTTCCTCCCAGTCTAAGCATCGTGCTTTAATTCCTGGGGTTTTGGCTAGAACAATTGTACCATGTTTTCTCCATCACTAGGGACCACAGAGCAAAAAGCTTCAGACTTGGTCTTGCCAGAAGCAGGTGACCAGGTGAAGTGCCTGCCATTTATGGGAGACAGCTTTCCTACACGCTGTGCATTCTTAATAAAGATGCTATTCCTCAGAAAGGGAAAAGCCTTAGACATACATCAGGCTATGACTCTGCAGAGCTGATTCTACCTGATAAAGTCAACGTCCTTACTCGAATTTCATTAGGGAGAATCTAAACTCAATTTTTCTTTTTAGTGATGGGGATAAAAAAAAAAAAAGGCTGAGAACTGGTCTTCTAACCCATGCACATTCTAGTCTAATGAACACGATGAAAAATAAGTAAACTTAATTTCAAATATGAACAGTAATAAAATGGCTAAGAACACAAATTTGTTCATGTTGTTGAATAAATTGGAGGTCTGGGTCAAAGTTGAGACTATCAACCGCTATCTAAGAGTGGAAGAACAGATGGACCATGTAGGAGGGCTATGTGCTGGCAGGGAACTGGAACTTTTGGCCTATAGTTTGTGTGAGGAAGCACTAATTTTAGCTGCTATTTTCTAAAGATATTCTTGGGCAAATCACTTTACCCTCTAAACTTCAGTATTTTACTCTGTAGCAAAAGGATATTAATTCTCACTGTTCTTAGAAAGAGTCATAGACTATAAGGTACTAAACACATGCTTCCAATCTGAAGACTGAAAGACTAACGCTTTTTAATAGACAGGGAAAGAGGCCAGGGATTTGGCTCAGTAGTTCTGGCACCTGCCTTGCCAGTGCAAGGTCCTGAGTTCGATCCCCAGCATCCCCCTAAAAACAGGCAAGGGCGAACAGCAGGAGGCATGTCTCAGAGGGTTCTTCCTAGGTAGAAAGCAGCTGGTGTGATGGAAAAAATAAAATCACACAGTGACAACGGAACTGAAGCGGATCATAGGTGCTCAGCCATGTTTGAAAGCACAAAGGGAGGGAGAAGAGGGCCACACATTAGAAGCAGCCAGAGAGGCAGAAGCCTGGACAGAGGAGTCAAGTAATACATGAACTAAAGTCTCCCTCAAATTTAAGAACCAACAAGTCATATACGTTAACTTTGGAAAATTGCTTCTGTAGCAGGTGAACTGAGGATAAGTGGGAGGAAAGAGGAGAGTGAATGTGCTGTCTCAAGAAATTTAGCGCTTAAAAACAAGAAAGAAATTCAGATCTAGAGAAAGAGAGCAAGTACATGGGAGAGTAACTGCTAGAGTAAGTTTCTGGAAAAATAGGACAGGGTGAGGAGAGCAGAGCAGAGAAACAAGCCTCTGTGTACCCGAGGAAGAACTCCTGCTCCACTTCGAATGCAGCATGGCAAGCAGCAGGAGCCGAGGCCTTGACATTGTCTTGGGAAAAGAAGGCAAGGTATCTTTTAGGAGCAAGGGGAAGTTAATGAAGAGTGGCTGCGGCCTGAAACCTCTACTGTTGAGAAGGAAGGGTGCTGGCTCTGCATGTGGAACACACTGCTGGCGGTGCTACGGGCCTCTTTAGGCATGCAGATTCAAACCTATGAGTCCATGGCTTCATCAGCACCTACCCTGAGACCCAGCTGAGACAGGGAATGGGTAGGGCATAGGCCAGACAGGCTGGGCTTTGCCAGGCATGGTCTGGGAGGATAGAGCTGTGAGGCATACTAGGAAGCCTGATACGTGCTATTACCACCTGCCTTCTGCTACCCTTTCCTGTGAGCTCAAATCAGCCCTCGCTCATCACTTCCTCTCTGCATCAGCCTTTGTGGTCTCTACAGACCAAGACCGGACCTCCATGTCACCGGCAACAATCTCATTCTTTTGCATTTCTATCCTAGAGAGAGCTAAGCTCAGGACTTGGCTGGGTGGTATTCAGCCCCAAGTCCAAGATCTTCTTATATTCAAAGTTCCTGTTCACAGGTATCCTGATATCTACTGTTTGAATGTAAAGGCACTTAAAATCTTTGCAAACTGTCATCCATTCCTTGAAATAGTGGTTTAAGAGAAGAAAAACAGAAATACATTCTTACAGAGAGCAGCCTTTCTGGTTGTAAGCACTGATCCATCATAATATAAAGGCACTTTTAATGTGTGTGGGTGTGTGTGGCTGAATTAAAAAACCTTAAATTGTACAAAAGGTAATTATGCGGCCTCGGGCTTTTCTTGTTTCACCAAAACTAAACAGTGACCCACAAAAAAATACCTACCTGCTAAGATCGCTTTGTGAGCCTGAAATTCCTGGCCAGCAACACATAAGCAGCAGTCTGTGAACCGTGAGTTCTCCCATAGCCCTCCTAGCTCATCCGCCAACCGGCACTCAGGAACCTTCACCATATTCATGGTATTCTGCCCAGAAATATTGACAGAATCTTGTACCACACTCACCTGTGAAATACAGGGAAATAACCCAAAGCTTTTGTTACCAGGGATTTTCCTCCCAGCAGGTGGGAGATGACTTTTACCTCAATGCTACAGAACATTAAGATACACACTCTCTTGAAAACACCTCTATAAATCCAGGCTTTATCCTATGAAGCAAGTAATCTTCTATTTATTAAAATCATATTTATTTTCCACCTTTTCAGGACAATGGCAAAAGAACACCCCACAGACCTTTCTCCGCCAGTTTCTATTAAGTTCTACCTCCCTGCACTACAAACCTGGCAAAGCCTCTAGGAGGGAATCTGACAGAAACAAATGTTAAACTTCAAGTATTTATCTTATTCTATCTTAGATAGAAAGTTAAATATAAAGAACCCTTATAAAAATGCCACTAAAACTCTGTAGAGAAAAGAATCCAGTAACTTCAGCCTAAAAACACTTCACTTATTTCAGTCAGATCTGGAATGTACAATGGAAGTGCAGCGTGTATAAGGCGCGGTACTGCTCTCCCTGAATCACATTAGTTTCATGAACACGACATTGCCATCCCACTCCCAGCAAGGAATGTGCTTAGAAGATCTTCCCACAAGGGCTACATGGGTGGGGATAGCATAACTTCACAGACATAAGTCATCTGTGACAATGATCCACAAGATGGCTGGCCACAGCTGTATGTGTACCTGTAGTCTGGAATAGAATGACAGTGCTGGGTTAGCGGAAGGATCTAATTTCCACTACGGCTTCAGTAGCAGCAGCACCAGCAGCAGAAGCAGCAACAGCTTTCTCAGCTGAACTGACTGTTCAGCCGAAATAGAAACCAAGCTAACTTCTAGTTGGTCACTGAAATACACACAAATTTGTTGGGGTCCCAAGAACAACAATATATTTTAAAAAAATCACACGATACTACAAACTGTCCGTTACCAAATGAAAGATGAGAGCCTGCAAAGTGGATGCCTGCCTAACAGTCACCGCCCGGCTCCGCGTCCTCTTCCTCATCAGCTTGGAAAACTTTACTCCAGGCAGGGCTCACAAACTTTGAGCATGGGCTCCCTGCTCTTGCTATTTCTGAGAGTCAGATGAGAAAGCAAGCTGACAAAGATCCTTAGTGACCCGGACTTCTTTTAACCTTCAAGATCAAGTCACCCCTTAGCTGTAGTCATGAGCCTAGAAGTATAGTCAGTGTGCCCATCCAAACGACCTGTAGCTCTGTTGTACAAGAGTAAGATATTTACTATCAGGTCAAGAAACTTATTCACTTGTTTAAAACTAGCTGTTACGGTCTTCAGTAATGAAGCAGCCAAGTTAATCAATTATGAATGTGCTGAGCATTAGTAGCACATTTATCAGAGGCAGATTACATTATTTTAATAGCGCAGGATCTAGCACAAATCACCCCACAGAGATTCTCTTGTCCTCTGTAAGACTTCTAATTTGTTTCAGCCATATTCTCACATTAACACCTTCACTTCTTTTGATATAATATTAATACCAAAAGTGGTTCCTAGTCACAACTTTAAAATACTGATTAAAAGGGGGTGAGAGAAGGAAAAGGAAAAGACCAATTAAATCCAACTTCCTCATAAGGAAAGTCAGGAATCTCCGGGGATGGCCAATGAAAGGAATGGAGAACGCTTTTGGCACTGTGTCTCTAACTGAAGTAAGCCAGGCTGACAGGAGCCCAAAGTCATTAACACTTGATGGCAATTTAGTAGACTGGGTGAAATGAATTGGCCAAAGCTGAGCTGCGTTTCACATAAACGATGGCTACCGGAGGACCTTCCACTGGCAGGGTACATGCTTGGAAACGAGTGCAGCCCAAAGACCGTCACACCTCTCAGAGGGGCCGTTTCTCTCTCTGGACACAGACAGGAACACAGCAGGAAGGAGAATGTACCTTTCCTGTCTGAGCCAGGCTTGTTCTGCAGATATATAGATGTCTGCAGTCTCCAGAGCTCTCAATGTCTGGCACCTCTTACCAACATTAAATACGCTTAATTAAAAATAAATTTTAAATGGCATTCACAAATGAGTCTTCAGAGCCCAAACTTCAAGCTTAGAAAGGAATTGTTTTCCTCTGCAAATGATGCTGCTAAAATGAGACCATTTTGAGAAAAACTAAAGATTTTTTTTTTAAATGCCTATAAAGTTGACTATGGAGACTCATTCAGAATTGCAGCTGTGAAGATGACGTGACTGTGACATTTATGTCATCTTATAAATGAACGCATGAAAATGTCTCAGGAAGGCTGTATAATCCCCTAAATTTCAAGTTGTAAAGGGTCTCACTTTTAAAGTCAATTCCTTTTTTTAAGAAAGAAAATTTCATGAAAGACTAAAGATCGTGCCAAGTCATACAATTTATCTACACACAAAGTAAAACTCATGGAAATACATTTTTAACTTCGATACAAAAGAACCAAGCCACACGTGGTAGTGCATGAGGCAAGAGGATAACAAGCTGAGGCTCCCCCAGGCCACTCAGGGGAAACCTGTCTCAGAAGGAGGTGCAGATAGGAGACGGAGATGTGGCCAGTAGCAGAATGTTGTGGGAGGACCGGGGTTCAATACACAGTACTCAGGGAAAAAATCAAGAAAATAGATACTCAATTGTTGATAATAGCATTACTATTTCTCAACTTGAGTATAGATCAGTAAGAAAGTAAGTAAAGTGCATATTCGTGTCACAGACTATACTGCACTGATAATGAATGTTAAGTATTCTTACAATAAATAATTTTTAGAAACATAATATGAAAAAAAATCAAGCCCTGGATGACAACATATAGTCTGACATAATTTTTAGAAAGCTCAAAAACAAATTTAAACAATGTATTATTCAGGCATACAAATAAAAATGGGGATGATAGCATAAATTTCAAAATAGCTATTTTTCATCAACTGAGTAGGAAGAGAAGTTCTGGAGATAGGAGAAAAGAATTTATTGGTTAGTTCCAACCTAGTGATCTTGTATTAGTTGGTAGGCTTACTACATTAGCATGTTTTATAAGCTATAATGATATTACAAATTGATTTTTCCTCAGTATTGAGGACTGACCACAGGCTCTTGTCACTGAACTACACTCTCAATCCATTTAAACAATTTTTAAATTTTGTGAGCTGAGCTTGGTAGCTTATGTCTGTAATCCCAGCACCTGGGAGGCTGAAGTAGAAAAATCACTATGAGATCAACACCAGACTGAGGTACACAGTAACTTTAAGACCAGCCTGAACTGTAGAGCAAGATCTTAAAGTCTCTAAGTTGTCCAGGTTCCGATTTGTACCCCTTCTGCCTTGCATACGTGTGATACCACATCTAACTGAAATCAACAATTGTATAGGTAAAAGTATTCAAATACTGGTACTTTCCTGCAGTGTAAAATTAATACACACAAATAATTCACCAATTAAATAGAAAGAAATTAATGAGATCTGCTCATTTAAAATTTGACAGGCTAGCTACAAGGGGTACTCCGTGTTTCAGAAGGGATGTTTTAAAAAAGTGAGCTTGTGTCTGGACATCTCACATTTGGAATTTCATATTTCACATGGCATCTCTGTTCTATCTTTAAGTGCAATATCACAAAGAGGCATTGGAATCTTCTACCTGTCAAAAGCATAGTGAAGAAGGAAGACAGGCATCTTTATTGCTAATGGCTATTGGTTTCAATATAAGTGAGACAATTCAATAGGAACTGAAAATTTTATGAAGATTTTCTGTGATTCAAATTATTAAAGAGAAAATCAAAAGTGTAATTTAAACTTGCTTTTGTGTCTTCTTCTTTCATTATCAGAGAAAACACTGTCAAGAACACTTGGAGAGCCCCGCTTCGCTGGGTGAGTGGCATGCAGCTCCATTCAGAGAGTGCAGCAGACTAGATGGGAAAGAGAGCTGACATGGCCCTGACATTAATTTGCTGCACAATGTTAGGAAAAATTACCTGACCTCCCCAGGCAGCGTGTCTTTCCCCGTAACATGAAATGAGAAAAACAGCTAATCTAGCTCAAAGGATTGCAGTAAGGGACAACTCAGGAAATGCTTTGAAAATGCTCCACATAAGTTAACTAGACAAAATCAACTTGCAATAGTTGCCATGTTTCCTAATAGTTAGACAAAACATCACTAAAAACGGAAAGTGAACCCCCAGTGTGATACATTACAAATCAGACCATGCATTCCATGTTTTCAATTTACAACCTAATTGCGTTTAACGTTCAATAAAAGTAATAACACTGAAATAAAGGCCAAACACATGGCTCTGTCTTTCACCTCAGAATTCCCTCTTGTGGATTCTGGGAGTGCCAAAAAGTCCTTGAAACAACTGAACTTATTGCATCAGGACAGCACTGAAGTGTCTGGGCTACAAGCTGAAGGAAGACCAGAACTCGTAACCTGAAATTCCATGAGCACATCACCTTCATAAATGCCTCTAGGTAACAAACAACGAGTACCTAAGATGTAAAGATTAAAACAACTTGTTTACAAATACTCCATTGACAGAAGGGAAAAACAGGCCAAAGGGACAGAACTTGCACAAAAAAGGATGTAGCTATGAAAAGTGCCAAGAACTTAGATGAGCTACAGACATTTTTGAAACCCACACATCCAATACACACCCCACGCAACTGTCTTGCAATGCGGAATGTTACTAAGTCCACAGAGAGCCTTGGAACAGAAATGAGTCTCACTAGGCACCAGCCCAAGTATGAGAAGCAACACTCAGCACCTGTGGCCAACTGAGAAGTGAGAGGAACAGATGGCACACCTGGTTCCATGGTAAGAAACCGATGGCATCAGCAGAACCCAGCAGACGCTTCCCTGTTCAACATCTCCTCATTTCCAAAGTGTCATCTCACTTCCCTTCTAAGTCAGTGAGGCAAATCTAAACTTAACCACAGGATTTCTCCTGAGAGAATTTTATATGGGGAAGTGAAGAGCGTGCTGGAACTCAGCCTCAGACTTCACCAGAGGCTTGCATTGCCAAGGGAGGGCAGGCCAACTGGCTTCCAAACCAGGAATGTCCACATGGGATGGGGGGTTGGAGTGGACTGGAGACACAGGCCGTGGAATCAGACACAGGTTGGGCACACTGTGGCCCAGAAGGGCTGCTGTAGAGGTTACGATGCTTCCCAAAACACCAGATGCTATTTAGGGGATATTTTCTTCAGAAAATGGTTTGAAGGCTGGCTTTCATTCCCAAAAAAATTAGAATTTTCCACTATTTTAGAGTTTTTCTAAAGATCTCTAAGATAGGTGAAGATTAAAATGGAAGCAGTTTATATAATACCTAACCTCACACAAAACCAGCTTACTGGTCTCATCTTCACACAGGCTCCGAGCACAACCTCTGACTAGCAGGACTTACACTGAATTCAAGTTTATCGCACATAAAACCACTGCCACACTTTACCTATCTATATAGATCCTATCACTCCAGTATTTCCTTCTTTTCCTTAGCAATTAAAATGGAGAGGGAACAGCTATTATGCAAAACACACACTATGTATTCAGGGTGACATTTTAATAAACCACGCCTGAATGTTTTGTA
>PVIR01030390.1:0-20304 GCA_004026965.1 Petromus typicus | reverse complement strand
TGGGCATGGAGACTCACGCCCAGCAGCAACCAGTACCACATACCACAGTGCCGGGCGTGGTGGCTCACACCTGTAATCCCAGCACTCGGGAGGCAGAGGCAGGAGGATTGCTGTGATGTGAGTTTGAGGCTGAGCTCAGGGCCAGCCTGAACCACAAAGCGAAACCCTGTCTCAAAAAACCTAAAAAAAAAAAAAAAAAAAAACGGTGCAGAATTAAATTCAACCTGGGGAGTTGAGAAAGTTCTGAGACAGATGGTGGTGGCAGCTGTATGACAATGTAAATGTACTTAATGTCTCCAGATTGTGCACTTCAACATGGCTAAGATGGGTGCATTTTATGTCATGTATTTTATGCCAAGTAAGAGAATGTATTTTAAAAAAAAAATACCAAGTAAATGTCATTGACAATAGGATGTGAGCTGGATGAACACATTTGTATGGACTGTGACTGAGGCTGAACCATGAATATTCAAAGCCCCTCTTGGGACAGGACATTGCCAAACTGATAGACAACTAGTGTGTTAAACAACAACACTGAAGTCAAAGGTAGAATGGGACTTTCAGTATGTGTAACTTCAGTAAATTAAAGATTGATGTTTCAACCCCAAGCCACAACTAGAAGCCTTTTTCCTTCAGCAGAACTTGCTTTGGAAGATTCCGAGACCCTCTAACAAATGCTCCCCAGGGAGGAAAGGCTGGGGGCTGTGGCTGGTACCGCCACATCACCTGCTTCCCTGGTCCCCACCAGCTGCCTCCTCCAGATAAGCTCAGATTGGTGGATATAACATACCCCAGGACACTGGATCCCAGAAGGAACGGTGGCCTCAGGGACTAACAGGGCAGTCCCTTGGGAGGAGATCAGGACATCAGAACAACCAAAGAGTTGGACATAATCGTACCAGCTGTCAGCCTGGCGGTCCCAGCAGGACTGTTCGCTCTATGATACTTTCCAATCTTGCTCTACGTGGAGCCGTGTCTGAAGGGTCCAAGCAGAGGCCCCGAGCTGAGCTAGGAGTTGGACCTCATCCGAGCCCCACATGAGAAGATGGAAGACCAAGTGAGTCACAGCCAGCCCAAGCACCCAGTCATTGTTATCCAGTCATTGTCAAAAGTGCCTGAGTTGGGGACCACAAGGCACAGCCATCTATGGGGACATGGAGGATCCAAGACAAGCACAGGATATACCCAAGGCCATGTGCACAGTGTGCCTAGGCCAATTAAGGCTTCCAGAGTAGCAGGAATGGCATGTTCCTCTATGTGCTGGTCCAGCTAGGGGGTCTCTTGAGACCCTGGCGAGTGCTGTGTCACCTCCTTTGCCTCTCTCCATTGACTGCTGAGTACCTTTAAGGAAGACAGTTGTCATGAGATTTGTGGCTCTATCCAGGACAATGGCCTCTGCTCAAGGTTCTCAATGACATAGGACTTTTTTTTTCCACACAGAACCACGTCCACAGGTTCCAGGGATGGAAATCTATCATCTCTGTGGACCACAGCTATAATGACTCCTTCATTTATGATGATGGTTATTAGCCAATCTTGAATTTTTAAAACTTAAGAATTCAGTTGGCCTCAGAACACAGGCAAAAATATATATTTATGTTATCATTTATAAAACACAGTTCAAAATACACTTTTCTGGAGGTCCTTAAACAAAAGCCCCAACGTTATGTTTACACACACCAGTGACGGTCTTTAAGGCCACCATTGGCCCTGACCACAGGGAACAGATGAGATCCAGGCTGGCTATCCGCAGGGTGGCAGCCCACTTTGGGGTAGGTGCCTATTGGGCTCACAGTCTGGTCCACTATAGCCTACTTCTCACCATGGAGCCAGAACTCGCTCTTCTCACTGCATAGCTAGGGTAGAGGCAGCACCAGCTGTGTGGCCCCCAAAGGCCTCACTCAGTCCTTTAGGGCAGGCGGAGGCAGCTGTGTCAGAATGGGGCCAGGCCTCACAGGCCAGCTCCATGCACGTGGCCAGGCCTCAGGACCCGGGTTCACATGCGCTGTCCTCCGGCTACCCCAAGCTCAGACACTGACTCCCACCCCAAGCACTGGGGACTTGTCTGGTGGCTGCATCAGCCTCATTTCTTTAAAAGTTTCCCATAGGTAACGTGATCCCCACCGGAAGGGTAGTATAATAGGTAGCTGCTGGGCTGCAGGGGTCGGATTTCTGCCCCTATTGTCTGGGGAGCCCCTGAGCATGCTGATCTTGGTAAACACAGAGTCATTAGGAGATTAAAACCACCACAGCAAGACCAGAGTTGTCCTTGCCTTCCCAGGGCTTCAGCCAACACTTTCCACCAAGGCTCATTCCTGTGACCCGGGGGAGACAGGACCCTGCCAGAGACCTCCTCAGAGTTGTGCACACCCCACACCCCAACCTCTGGTCTCCCTGAGGGTATAATCCTCTGGCAGGAGATAAAGCTGTCCTGGGAAACATGAGTCCCACCAGGCCACTCCTCAGTTCTACATCGTCCAAAGGAATGCAAAACCCCAGCCCCTTCCTGGCATTGCCACCCCGCTGCTGTGACCTCATCGACCTCTGGGCCCCTACAGCCTTTGGACTAGTGTGAGACCCCATCCCAGTGTTCTTTGTGAGCCCAACACCAGGCCAGACGCACAATGTGCCCTGAGTCAGTGAACACCTCCGTGAGACCCTGGGACCCGGTGGGTGGTGAGTGGGGCCTCAGCACCTCGGGCACAGGGCCTGGGTGTGACTATCTTCCTGATTCATCCTGCCCACTTCCCACCTGTCCCTGCAACCCCTGGACATGCTGCGCTCCACACACCCCACCATCGCATATCTGCAGCACAGGTCATCGCACACGAGCTAGGTGACCTTCTCCAGCTGGCAGGTGAGCAGGGACGGCAGCTGAGCGGATGGCACGTTCTGGGCATGGCTCCAAGAGCACAAAGCCTGCCCTCCTTGGTGGAGCAGCTGCATTTCAGCATTGGCCTTCTGTGACGTGTGGAGACCCTGCCAACTGCCCGTCCCTATTGCCCCCTTGGCTCCTCTGGAACCTCAACAAGGGCCACCCAATGTCCTCTTGCACACAGGAGTGACAGGTAGAGACAGTGATACCATTGTGATGTTCCCTCCTTTCCCCAGCTTCCCAGGACAGGAATGTAGGACAGGCTTAGCAGGTACCAGCCCCTCCTGGCCACACAGTGGGGCAATGACCCTCCTAGGCCTGTACCCCAGTCTGGGTTCCATGAAGGACAGATTTCCAAGCTGTGCCCACATCTGACCCTGACACTGTGTCCGCAACTCTCTTCAATGGGTCTTTTGGGTGCAGGCTGGGGCTGTCACTGCCATGCGCACCTACCCAGGGCAGCTTGGTCCTTCTACTGAGGCAGCCTGGGGACAGGTGAAGGCTGTCAATTGCCAAGGGCTTCACCATGCCCTCTGAGCTGTCATCTCAAACCTTTTGAGGGACTAGATGACAGGTGTTGGGGGCTCTCTCAGGCCAATCCTTCCCAATGATCTGGGGCTTCCACGTAGGCACAGCAGGGGTTAAATGAGGAGGTCAGGATGATGATCCCCTTCACACAGACAGTCCAGTGCAGGGGCAAGCAGCTGGCCAGAGAGGAGACATGTGAGCTTCAGCTGTTCCACAGCTACACAGCTGGACTTGGCAGTGTCCTAGTAAAACTTTATTATCAAAAACAGTGGGTCACAATACATGGGCCCAGGCTCAGAGCTATTGAGAACCTACTGGGCTAGTGGAGTGGAATGTGTGGGGAATCCCATGGAACCCACTACACAACCAGAACCACACAGCAACCATATTGTTTCTCCATATTCTGGTGCTTCCCCATCTGAAGGCCCTGAGCTCAAGAATGGAGGCAGCAGGAGGAACGTCCACTCAAGGCAGTCTCTACCCTGATGTATTCCACAGTCCAACACCAAGCAGGGAAGGTGAGTATGAGCTGTGTAAAGCCCCACTTCCTCCTATCAGTTCCATACCTCAAGAGATACCTGAAGTTGGTCTATCCCTTGTTCACAGCAGAACAAGGAGAAGATCAGAGAGGGCTGTGACTTTTCCAGCAGTTGGTGAGAACTGGATCCCAGGCCCGCCCAACTCTAACATCACCTGCAAGACTCCAGCAAAAGCACTACCAGAGAAAGAACAAAGACCAGGGAAATATCCTGGCCACCCGGCTTCTACGAGGGGATTGGGGAAGGGCCTCGGCCTGCTGGGGGCCTGGCCAGGAGACAGTGAAAATGTCCAGCCCCAGGATCAAGTCTGTTAGCACAGCCAAACTGCACATACGGATGACTACAGTGCCCAGGAGAAGCCCGGGAGCCCACACATAGCCTGGGAGCTCATGTACAAGAGGCCCTGCTGCCCGAGACACAGACGAGCCTGCTCAGAAAGGTCAGCCCAGGGCTGGAGCTGCCAGGGCAGGCTCTGCCATCCTGCATATGTCACAGAGCCCGCCTCCCATGATAAGACACCCTCAGAGGGTATATTTAGAAGGTGTCAGGGTGGAGTGGGGGACAAACTGAAGTGACCATGCGACATGGGCCTTATCTGTCGAAGACATGTATGTTGCTCTTGGGTGACAGTTCTGTCCAGGATAAGGTGGCCCCAGTGTACCTGTGCACATGGCCCCAAAGCCAGACATGGTCATGTCTCACCAGTGGCACCTTAGGCTGGATGGCCCTGGTCCCAGCACTCTTGCTTGGCTCCAGGCCTCCCCTGGAGGAGAAGGAGCACTGCCTGGGGAACAAGGGTGTCAGCAGGAACAATGCCCTGAGTGACCTGACAGACATGAGTCCTGGACGGTCAGCCCTGCTCGGGAAAGTCTCTCCTACTTCACCTGAACTCCAACCAGGGAAAACCTCCAACTCTGCCCTGGGAGACACAGGGATCCCTGTGCACTAAACTGCAACCTCTAAGAGCCTCATTTCTCCATTGAGAGCAGGAACACATTGAGGGTGCTGCTCCCGGGGCCCACAGAACCACAGGTCCATGCCATCGATGTCCCGGGGGCAGCAGCAGCACAGAGCTCAGGTAAAAGACACCCTGGTATATAGGCAGCCAGTGGCCTTCAGCAAGGTCACCCATCCCTGTGGGACAGCTGTGATGGGGACAGGGTGGGTCATCCTCAGGAGACATGCCTGGAACCAGGGGTGGCTTGAGGTCGGGGAGCTCCCAGCACTCTGAGGGCAGGCAGGGCTGGGGCGAGTCCTGGGCCCTCAACTTCACTGCGGATCCACGTGCAGTTGAAATAGCCCCTCATTTCCCAGAGAGGTCCTCAACCACACCAAGAGATCCTGGCTTTGTATACTGACTCCAGAGAGCAAACAGAGCCACACGCAAGCTCCAGAGGAGGACAGAGTGTCACTCAGAAGGGAACGGCAGCAGGGCTGTCCCAGGGCTCTGCTCCTGTAGCCTCTGACCTGGCTCACGAGCCTTTGAGACAATCCCCAATTCCTCAGAGCCACCACAAGGCCTGCGAGGTATATCCTGAGACCTCACACAGCCTAAAAACAGTCACCTCTGCCCAGAAAGAGTCACGGAATGAGAAGTATGAGCCAGGCTCTGGGCAGAGACCTCTGCACTCAAAAGTGCCCAGTGCCAAGCTATTGGTCACTGCCAGCCTCAGTGTTGCTATGGGGTATTTTCTGGAGTGAGGAGCATTTCGATCAGCAGACCTTAAATAGAGCTGGTCCCTCTCCAGGGTGGGCTCTATGTAATCAGAACTGAGGCTTCCCAGAGAAGCAGGAACTCTAGCTCAAAACTGCAATGTGGAAACCCTACCCATGTGCCCAGCTCCACAGTTCCTTACGATGAATACCAGTCTCAGAAACACACACTGTTGATGGTTCTATTTTCCCAGAGAATCTTACTATCATAAGTAAATATCCAAGTGTCCATTTCTCAGGTGGAAATACTGAGGCTCAAAAAGCTAAGATTCCTGTGCCAGGCCAGCTCTTGCCTGACTGCCTGCTCCCCAAAGCCCAGGATCCCTAAAGGAGTCAGGCTTTCTCCCCTGTTGTGCACCACACACCTGGTCTCAGTGTCATTCTGAGATGGAAGTATTTGGCATGGGTTTGGGAGAGATCCTACGTAGTATCTGTTTTCTCTAAATGAGGGGGAAACTGATTAAAGAAAGAGATTAAAGAAACAGAAACAGATTAAAGAAAGCTGGCCCAGATCACCCACCAAATTACCTCTTCAGGAGCAGCTTCAGGGCCCCACAGAGAGGGCCTCCTCATTGCTGCCACAGAGCTAAGGCGCCATTGACTCCCTCTTGGATATGGTGACAGACTGAAGAGACTCTGCCCTGGGCCCCTCCCTCGGAGCCCCCAGCGGCGGCCCTGCCCTAACCTCAACCACAGCAGGGACTCAGGACCAGGTGAGTGACATGGGAGCTCGGCGTCCAGGTGAGGGTGGCTGGAATTCAGCACTGACATGGCCACACAGGGCGGGAAGGGGCAGCCTGTGGTCGCTGGAGCTCCGTCACACCCAGCAGCCCAGAGCCACACTGCATAGCACAGGTGGCATCTCTGGCCTTGAGGCTCTCTCCTTAAGGACTCCCCATCTATCCAATGAGGCACTCGGTTAGCCTAGCCCTTCCTAGAGCCAAAGCTCTGAAATCCCACTGTTGGCTCCCTGAGAAGCTAGGACTTAGACCAGGAAAACCAAGACAATGAGGACAGGATCCCAGGAAAGGGTGGTGGCTGGGCAGTGGCCTTGCTAGCCCGCACAGCTCTGACCAACCACCAGTTCAATGAGGTGTCGGGCTGGGGCTCAGCAGTCAGCAAGGCCCTTGACCCCAAGCCACATGGCCACAGGATGGAGCTGGGACAGCGGCTCTGCCAGCTGTGCTCTGCGGCCTGGACATGTCCCAACTGAGAGCAGGCTGGGCTGGAGGGAAGGCCTGCAATGCACCCAGGCACAAAGTAGACCATTCCTGGTTGCACCTCTGATCAGAGAGAAAAAAGAAGCGCAGAGAAAGAAGAAGCGCTTCTCAACACATGCCCCTCCCCCCAGAGAATCCCCAGAAGCCTCCACGCACATCTCCACTTGCAACCTGGTGCCCTATGAGATCACAGCCATACCTGGCTGCAGGAAGGTGGGCCAGGGTCACTGTAGTCACTAATTGAACACAGGGAGATGAGGGGTGAGAGGAAGCAGGAGGGGGAACATGGGAATATGGGGAAAGACAGGGTGTGAGGAAGAGACAGGGGTGTTGGGAAGGACATTGTGGGGAAGGCATGGATGTAGGAAGTAAGACAGGGACGTCAGAGAGAAGACAGGGATAGGGACAGAGGGATGTCAGGTTTGGGGGAGACAGGCATGGTTTCCCTGGCTGCCTGTTACAGGGACACCACCTTCCTGCTGCTGATTCTCCAAATCCACCCACAAGCTCTCTCTGGAGAGTAGCTGATGCCCCTGGGAGCCATCCAGGCCACAGCTACACCCTGGGGCTGCCGCCACCTACCTTCCTACCCCTTCATGGCCAGGCCACTTAGCAAGGCCTGCAGGGTTCCCAACCTGACGCCACTACCCTGAGCCAGCCCTGTTGACCGGTGTCCTCTCGTCCTCATCCTAACCCTCGGTCCCAGTCCAGCCACTCTGCTACAGATGGCCCATCACAGCCATGGCTCCTCTCCCAAGTCCTGCCAGCAGTGCTCCCCCGGGGCCAGTGCTCAAATGTAGAAGGCTGTGACGGGAAAGGCCACCTTCACCTACTCCCCCTTTTTATTTTATGGGTACATTTAAGATATACATAATGATAGCATCCAACACAGAGAATCTGTGACAGATCTTGCTTCTTTTTTTCCTATTCCCCTCTTCTCCTCTTTATATATAAAAGCTTTGTTTCCATTTTTTCCTTCTGTTCTGTTTCTTCTCTTGTCCTTTCACCTACTCCTCACCCCCTGAGGGCCACTCATAGGGGCAGCTGGATGTAGACACCAGAGGTTGGGAGCAAAAGGAGGAGAAAGAAGAGTGTGGGCAAGGGACATGCCTAGGGCCCTGGCGCTGTACACCTGGCCTCAGATGACACCCCCAGATGCAAGGCCCTGGGGAGGAAGCAGAGACCTGAGGGAGCAGAGCACTGGCCCCTGTAGCTACCTCCAGTGTGGACACGAGGGAGAGAAATGCCTACTCCAGTGGTGTACCCTTTACCCAGGAGCGGCCAAGCACGTGCAGTTGAAGGCAGAAGGCAGACTATGGCGAGGGCCCCGGCCCTCAGGGCCGAAGGGCCAGTCTGATTCTGCTGGGTATGCACAGTCCTTGGGTGCAACCCTGGCCTCCAGGGGATGCCTCACCCTGGCTCTCCATGGTCACCCTGAGACAACAGGAATCCATACACTGTGCATAGCCTTGGAAGGGGAAGGGGCTGCCCCTGCAGGAAGCTCCCCACTTCCTCTTTTCTCCAGCTGGCTGGAGAAAAAAAAATTCTACTTCCTCTGTGCTTCTTCCTCACGCCTATCCATGCTCTTCTTCTCCGCCAGAGAAACTGAAGCTCCCTCCAGCTGAGCAGAGCAATGCCCCCTTCCCCTGCAGCGGACTGAGGCTGGGCTCCAATGCCACGAGGGCCCTCCTCCTCCCAAACCTGCTGTAGTGGCTTCTGCATGGAGGATCCAGCTCAGGGCAGATCTTCCAAGCTAGACCCCACTGTGGCCACCCAGAACCATGCCAGATCCTTACCAGGACAAGATGCCACTTTCTCTGGGCCTGGTGGGAGGAAGTGCTGGTTGTGCAAGGGATGGGTGTGTGACACAGTTCTCCTCCCCATAGCAGACATGTAATTCCTGAGTGCAGATACCATCCGTGCTGCTTCAGGACCAGCAGCATGACTTCTATCAGACAATGGCCCAGCTCTGGCCACAGGAGCAGGTTAGCCCTTCTCCTCTGTGAGCAGGGGACAGGATGGCACTTACCCAGCACCTGCCACCCCCTGCCAGTCACAGAGGGAGAATTCCCAGGCCACCAAGCGATAGGACTCAGCTAAGCCAGGTCCCCAGCCAGCCAGAGACTAGCTGCAGAGAATATCTCTGGCTGGCCAGGCCACTTTTGCTCAGGGGAGTTTTAGAAACACGAATCAGAGGGTCCCAAATGTCACCCCAGTAAGCCTTTTGCAGCACCCCATCTCAGAACAAAACACACGGCAGATCTTTCCCAGCAGCCCTGCTGTGGCCCTTTCTCTTCCTTTCCAAGTGCTACCCATGAGAAAGCCAGCCACGACCCACCCCAGCTTTTGTCCCCGTGCCTCCTATCCAGAGGGCATTTGGGATACCCTGACAGCAGGCCAGGCTCTTGGGATGCTGTAATAAATGATGCAAATGTCAGGGGAGCAACAATAAACTACGAACACTGTACAAAACAACACTTCACAGGGAAAACCCAAAAAGTAAGGTCCTAAAGGGGAGTCAGGTGAGGTGGCTGTGCTGGCCTGTGACACTGAAGGATGTCAGGAGAAGTTGGACAGACATTTGATACCTGCAAAGGCTTATGGTCAGGTCTGAAAGCAGGGAGGAGAAAGAGCTACTGGCTGAAGAAGCCATGCCAAGAGCACCTCACAGCAAAGGCATGGCATCTATGAGCACTGGTCACATAGGATCCAGAGGGGTCTGGTCTAGAATCTGCTGTCCAGTGAACTAACAAAATACCTGACTTGAGCCCCAGAGATGCCCACCTGGGATGAAGTAGGGGCCAGTGCCAGTAGTGGTTTACTTCTATGGATACCCTTGAGGGGACAGACACAACAACCTCTGACTCTATGACATCAGAGTTGGATGCATGGGTACTTCCAAGAGGCAGAGCACCAAGCGAGGTATGTCCCTTGCTGTCACAGGATGCCCAAGCCAGCCTTACTTATGTCCTTCCATGGCTCTTACCTGCCCTTATCCCTGGGCCTGCCCAGTGGCCACGTAGCTCCCCTTCTGCAGGAAGCCCTCTTTTTGCTCTGTCCCAGGGCCTGTCTCCTGGCCTGGATCCAGAGCTGTCAGCAGGGGACAGAAGAACAAAGCAGAAGAAAGGTACAGAAGGACAGCTGGGAATGGAAATTCTGCACCAGGCATCTGGGGATATGCTTGGTCACCACCATCCTCGAACCCCAGGCCCAGAGCTGCTGCTTCCTGCCTGCACCCAAAATAGCCAGGCACATCCTGTGGGCAACCACCCACCTCTGCCCCATGCCCAGGACACAGGCTCCTCCCAGACCACTGAGCACCCCGGGGCTCACAGAATAGCATCCCAGCCACTGGCCATATACTGGAGCAGCAGGTGCCCACACTGGACTCAGGCTGAATAAGGCTTGCCTGGTGCACAATCCTGGGGTGCAGAGATGCTGAACTTGAACTCAGAGGGGAGACCATCATAAGATCCAGAAGAGGGACTTCAGGGCCCCATCAGCCCCTCCCCAAAGCCATCCCCTTTGAAATATGTGACAGTAAAAACAACTTGTTTCATGAACTAGCAAATAACCTTTAGAAATTAGCTTCCCATAGTATAAATACAGTCCTTCCTTTGTAACCCCTAAGAACATAGTCAGGGGCATGTGTGATGCCAGCTCTTTCAGTTGGAGCAACACTGCTTCCCAGATGCCTTCTCACATGATTCAGTCAGATCCCACACAGAGCCTGCATACACTTGCTGAGTGTCAGACGCCTCCCTGTAGGCCATCACACTACCAAGACTCTGCTTTCCTCATTCATATAATTTTGTGAATTTATGGAGTGTTTTTGATCTCATCCGGCCCAAAGGCTGGGCGTCAAAGGCTTGGTTCCCAGTAGGGCACTACTGGGAGGTGGTGGAACATTTCTGAGATGGGGCCTAGTAGGAGGAGGGCAGGTCACTGGGTGCATCCCCTTGAGGGAGATCTTGGGACCCCAGTCCCTTCCTCTGTCAGGCTGCCTCTGCTTGCCTGCCTGTCTGTCTTTCTCCCCTTCCTTACAGCCATAAGGGGAGCAGCTTTGCTCCACTTCCCCATCCTGCCATGATGATTTGCCTCATCACAGGTCCAGAGGCATGGTATTAAGTGGCCATGGACTGATAACTCGGGACCACAAGCCAAAATAACCTTCCTTCCTTTGAAGCTGTTTGCCTTCAGCATTGTGTCAGAGTAAAGGAAAGCTGCCAGACACAGGTGCCTCCAACACTCATAAGGAGGGACAGAGTACATCTGGCACATGGACGTGGAAGGACCACCAATTCCATAATGGCCTGTTTCTGTCCACATCAGTCCCTGTGTGAAACCAGGTGAAACAATGTCTCCCTTTCTAAAAAGCTTACTTCAATACCATCCCTATTAGGCAGTTTTCCATGATGGAAGCCACGATGGTCACAGCCATCATCAAAAGCTCTCCTGGGGTCTCTGAGAAACAACATGAGTGCTATTTCATCCATGGCCTCCATGCTCCAAGAGACCCAGTTGTTAGCTTCCCTTGGTCCCATGAGTCAGGTAGGCCAGGGCTGTCCCTTACAGGAACAAGATAGTCCTGAAGGCCCCATATGTCAGCAGCACCCAAACTGTACGGTAGCATCTGCAAATCTTACCCCTGGCGATGGTAGCACTTGGAACAAGAAGATCGAGACCTGTGGGAGACTCAAGATGGCCGCCAGCCCCTGCTGGGTCCCACAGAGTCCTGTGAGGTCCACCTGAGCATCTGTGATGGCAGGCTGCAGGGCCTGGTCCCAGCCTATAGATCTGAGCTCTGATTTCACCAACACCTAGCTCCTAATCCATCCTGACCTCAATCATCAAGCCCAGAGGCTGGTCTGAAAACCTTCAAGAGCACCCAATACTGAGGACCTCTTGTTCTTCCTCTAGCACACTATTCTGGTCCCAGGATACTTACCTTCTGAGGTGCCATCTGGTCCTCAGCTTCTCGAGAGGGCTGTGTAGCCCTGGTCCCCACAAGGCCCTGTCCAGCACCTGACTCTCAGATCCTCTGCATGATGATGGCTCCTGACTCTGGGTCCCAGACCCCACCTGAGGGTCTTACTGCCTTCTACAGTCAACCAACCATCTCACAAATTCCCTCAAAAGCACATGTCCCAGGCTGGGTGGCTTCTCTATCTCAGAAATGGAAAACACTTTCTCCAGGTGCTGAGGCAAACAACTTCACATTTGGGCCGGGGAGTTAGCTCAGTGTTTCCAGCACCTGTCTTGCAAGTGCAAGGACCTGGGTTCGATCCCCGGTAACTACATACAATACTGGGCATGGAGACTCATGCCCAGCAGCAATCAGTACCACATACCATAGTGCCAGGTGTGGTGGCTCATGCCTATAATCCCAGCACTCAGGAGGCAGAGGCAGGAGAACCGCTGTGATGTGAGTTGGAGGCTGAGCTCAGGGCCAGCCTGAACTGCAAAGGGAAACCCTGTCTCAAAAAAAACCTTAAAAAACAAACAAACACCTTCACGTTCTTCTCCCCATTGTTCCCACTTCCACTATGGGATCTATCTCCAGACTCCTTAGTTTCTGGTGACAGTCCTTGACCTCTGACCCACCTGGTTCCAACCGTTCCTCACATCAATCCCCCTCCCAGCAGCAGCCTAAGTGTTCCTCATCCTGCCTTGTGGCCTCTAAATTTCTGCTCCACAGAGGCGAGAGGGAGCCCAGGGAGGAACAAGCGAGCAACTTCAATGGGCAGTAAAAGAGGGTCACCTGAGAGCACACAGAGGAGAAAACTCCAAGCGGGAAAAAAACTAAAAATGCACAAGGAAAAGCCCCAAACTTCTAGGAAAAAAAAAAAAGCCAGTGAGTCCTCTTTAACCTCAGCAACTTCATATCACATGTAAAGCTCTTGGACATGGCTCAATCCAGAGGCAAGAGAAGATAAAACTGATGCCTTGAATGTGCAGATATTTTTGCAACCAAAAAAAAAAAATCAAACGACAGCTCAGTGCCTTCGAAAAATATTAGCATCATCTACTCAGACGACTAACACTCTCGCGGAATGAGTAACTTAAAAACAGAGGGACAAAAGATCAAAAGTTCAATCAAAAAATTGGAAAAGAAATGACATACCACCCCATGTGACATACACACCCATGTGACTCTTAGATATATAAAAATGATCAGATTCACTAATAATTCTTCAAATACAGGCTAAAACAAAGCTGTGAAGCTGGCAAAAACTAACGGTGTAACTCTGCAGTGTTGGGAAGCTGCAGAGATGTAGGGCATTC
This sequence comes from Petromus typicus, assembly GCA_004026965.1. Taxonomy (NCBI): domain Eukaryota; kingdom Metazoa; phylum Chordata; class Mammalia; order Rodentia; family Petromuridae; genus Petromus; species Petromus typicus. The sequence goes on along the minus strand of PVIR01030390.1, from coordinate 7,144 downwards.
ACACATCCTGAGGAAAGCAATGGAGTAGCTGTTCCTGGGTAAGTGGAGGTCTCCTGACAACCTAAGCCCTGGCCTTTGAGGCCAGCTCTGCCACTCCTGTGTTCTACACTGAAGCCATACCTCGGGTCATCCAAACACTGATTACTGGGCAACTCTTGCTATAGCACAGATATACCCATATACCAGATTATACTTTGCAGGGTTACTTGGCCTTGAGAACGTAAGCAACTGACAATGACTATAAAGAAGAGAAGGGGATAAGTAAGCACAGTGAACACACACTCTGTCCCCCCGGCCATGCTTCACAGTCTGTCAGGAGCCAGGCTGCATCATGAAGGGACAGAAAGCAAGTGAGCAAAGCTTTACCTGTAGATACAGCTGCAGCCATCGCTCACGTTATACCCTGGATCCACCCCTTGTCAGACCAGAGGCTTCACTACTCACAGGACTGAGAATCCTGGTAGGAACTGACATTGGGAGGGATCTAGGTTTCAAGCTCCTCTTAAGAATTTAATGCCTGAAGTCTGAGGTGCAGCTTAGGTCGTACTGCTAGTGCTGGGAAATGTAATTATATATTGCAAAAATATATCACAAAAAAGGAAACTAAAAGATCTACCTCCAGTTTGCAGAAAAACTGTCTTCCATGAAACCAGTCCCTGGGGCCAAAAAGGTTGAGGGCCACTACTACAACGTGCCAGATGACCATGAGAAAGAACATGGAAGGACCTGAAAAACTGGTATGGAATGACCTATGAAGTGGAAAGCAAGTACAAAACGGATATCTATAGTCTCCTCAACAAATGGAACTGAGCAAACCAGATGTCCATATGCGAAAGAACGAAGCTGGACTCTTACTTCACACCATGCACAAAACTCAAACTAGAGCAAAGACCCAACAGGAAGACAAAAGAGTACAAACTCTTAGAAGAAAATATAGGACCAGAGCTTCCTATTGCTGAATTTGGGGCCAAGAGTACAGACAACTGAAGGGGGGAATAAAACAGATAAACCAGACTTTGGAAAAATGTCTGCATTTTGTGCTACAAAAGACAAAGCCAGGACAAGCAGAATGGATAAATGCAACCCAGACATGTGCTGTCTATGGGACTTGCACAAAATGGGTAAAAGTGTGGGGATGGAAAAATATATCCCTTGCCAACTGTCACCAAATGAGAACAGGGCTGGCTTTATTGTCAAATAAAACAGACTTCCATCCAAAACCTTGACATAGGAAGAACATTATTAACAGAATGTTCAATGAAGCAAGAAAATGTAATTATGAGTATTTATAGACCTAAGGAAAGACCATCAAAATATGTGAAGCAAGAACTTGCAGAGTTATAGGGGGAAACAGTGCTATAATCACAGCAGAAAATATCACCTACGGCTAGCACAGCCCTATAAAAGAAGGAACAGCCAGAAAGAAGATAAATGAGGAAGCACAGGACAGACCACAACAAACCAAATAGATTTAACAGACATACACAAAATACCCTCCTCAACCACACACACATTCTTCTCAAGAACATGTGGGTCCATTTTAAGGACAGACTTACATTAGGCCACAAATTAAATCTCAACAGTTTTAAAGAGAGATCTCACAGAATCTTCTCCATTAAATCAATGACAGAAGGACAGCACATTCTTAATCAGTATATTGAAGAAGAAAGCAGGAAGGACATTAGAAAATACTTAGAAATGAACATGAAGGGCCAGCAATTTAGCTCAGTGGTTCCGGCGCCTGTCTTGCAAGCACAAGGACCGGGGTTCAATCCCTGGTTAACCACATACAATACTGGGTGTGGAGACTCATGCCCAGCAGTAATCAGTATCTCATACCACAGTGCCGGGTGTGGTGGCTCACGCCTGTAATCCCAGCACTCGGGAGGCAGAGGCAGGAGGATTGCTGTGATGTGGGTTTGAGGCTGAGCTCAAGGCCAGCCTGAACCACAAAAAAAGCATGACCCTGTCTCAAAAAAAAAAAAAAAAAAAAAAAAAGAAAGAAATGAACTTGAAAACACAAAATACCAACATGTAATGAGTACATCCAAACCAGTGGTGAGGGAGAAGTTTATAGCTGTAAACCCTTTTAGTAACAAACAATAAAGATTCAACTCAACAACTTAACTTTATTTTTAAATTATTTATTTATTTATTTATTAGTTTTTTTGACACAGTCTCGCTTTGTAGTTCAGGCTGGTCCTGAACTCAGCCTTGAACTCAGCCATCCTCCTGCCTCTGCCCCCCAAGTGCTAGGATTACAAGCATGAGCCACCACACTTGGCAGTGCTGTATGTGGTTACTAGGGATCGAACCCAGGACCTTGTGCTTGCAAGACAGGCACCAGAACCACTGAGCTAAATGCCCGGCCCTCAACAACCTAACTTTAGTACTTAAGGAATTAGAAAAAGAAGAATAAATTAAATCCAGGCTGAAAAGGAAGAAAAAAAAATAACAGATTATAGCAAAGATCAGCAAATTGCAAAAGGGAAAACCTACAGAGAAAAATAAATGCAATCTGAGATGGGTTCCTTAAGAGGATCAACAAAATTGGTCAGTATCCAGCTAGAAGACTAAGAAAAAAAGAGAAGATTCAGATTAGTAAACTTAGAAGTGAAAATGGGAGCATCAGTTACCAATTGTAGAGAAATAAAAGTTGACAAGAGAGTATTATGAACAACTGTATGTCAACAAACTTGATCACCTAAATGAAATGAACAAATTTCTAGAAATATACAACTTACCATGATTAAATCAAAAAGACAAAATCTGTATCACCTGTAACTAGAATGGACACTGACTTAGTCAACAAACATTTCTGAACCAAAAAAAAAATCCCTGAACTAGATGGCTTCACTGGTGAATTCTACCCAACATCTTTAAAGGACCTAACTCTAGTTCTTAAAGTTTCCTAGAAAGTTGAAGAGGACTTCTTATATTAGTCTGCTTTCTATTACTACAAAATATACAAATCCAGTTCAGCGAAAAGAGGTTAATTTAGTTCACAGACCTGGAGGGTCAAAGCATGGGCTTGGCATAGGCTTGGTTCTGGGGAGAGTTCCGTGGCTGTATCACTACATGGCAGATGGTAAACCAGTCAGAGTATGAGTGAGAAGGGGACATCATATGATGACAGAGGAAGCCAAAGGGTTTAGAACAAGGCTTTATAACAGCCAACTTTCTTAGCTCTAACAGGGATTCCCTGAGAACTAAATTAATACCTTCCAAGATGATGCCCTCATTACTTAATTACATCAGACTTTATCAGACTTTACATCTTAAATCCTACCACCTCAACACTTCCATGTTGGGGACCAACTTCCCAACACATGAGTCTTTGGGTCAGACTCAAACTATCTGCAAGCTATAGTGTTTCCTAACTCAGTGAAACTAGCATTACCCTGATACAAAGCCCAGATAAAAACTCTGCAAGAAAACTAGAGGCCAATATCCTCTATGAATGTTGACATCAAAATTCCTCAATAAATACTACAAAACCAAATTTAGCAGCGTATAAAAGGATTATATACCATAACCATGTGAGATTTATGCAAAGATGATTTAACAAAAAGGTTAATAAACTTAACATGATGAAAGAAAATAAAACTGCATGATTACAATATAAAAATGGAATTTGAGGGCCAGGGATTTAGCTCAGCTGTTCTGGCACCTGTCTTGCAAGTGCAAGGGCCTGGGTTCCATCCCCGGTAACCATATACAGTGCCGGGCTTGGAGATTCACACCCAACAGCAATCAGAACCACATACCACAGTGCCAGGTGTGGCACCTGGGCAGCAGAGGCAGGAGGACTGCTGTGAGTTTGAGGCTGAGCTCAGGGCCAGCCAGAACTACAAAGCGAGACCCTGTCTCAAAAAAAAAAAAAAAAGGAATTTGACAAAATTCAATATTTTAATGGTGAAAAACTCAGCCAATTAGGAATTAGAGGAAATTATATCATAATAAAATATAAGATATAGAAAACCTCACAATAACATCAAAACAGTGAAAGACAAGTTTTCTAAAATCTGGAACAAAGCTCAGATGCCCTCTCTCACCACTTTTAGGAACAATGGTGAGGAAAGCTGCTGTCAGTGCAACTAGATGAGAAAGAAGAACAAAAGGCTTTCATATATAAAGAACTAGAATTACCCCGTCACAGATCATGATCTCACATGTAGGAAAATCTAAAAAGTCCTTCCAAGTACAAACTCATCACAGCTAATAAATGAATTCAGCAAAGTAACAGGACAAAAAGTTAACTACAAAAATCTATTGCATTGTTTTACCCTAAAGATGAACAATCCCTGAAAAGGAAGCTAATAAACATTTCTGTTTATAACAGTGTCAAAGAGATACTTAGTAATTAGCAAGGGAGATTAAACAGCTGTGCAGTAAATATGTGGAAACATTACTCAAAGAAACTTAAAAAAGATATGAATGGAAACACAGCCCACGCTCCTGGACTGAAGACTTGATACTGTTGAGATATCAATGTACCCAAAATGACTGATAATTCTATGCAATTCCTAGCAAAATCTCCGTGATGTTTTTTGCAAAAGTAAAAAACTTATCCTAAAACTTGTATGAGATGTCAAGAGCTCTCAAATAGTCAAAATGACCTTGAAAAAGAACACTAAAGATTTTCCATTGCCTAATTTCAAACAATGCATCCAGGTGCAGTAGAATAACTACGCTGGGGGCTGAGGCTGGAGGAAGATCAGTGGGGAAAGAACAGTCTTTTTAATAAATGACACAGGGAAAACTGAATAGCCACATACTAAAGAATAAAGTTGGACCCCTACCTCCCAACACATAGGAAAATTAATTCAAAATGTATCAAAGATCTAAATGTTAAGACCTAAAACTATAAAACTCTTAGATGAAACCATATGGCAAAAGTGCCATGATACTGAATTTGACAGTGATTTCTAAGATATGCATCAAAGGTAGAGGCAATAATGAAAACAAAGTAGAAAAATTAGGCTGCATGAGAATTTAAAAGTTGTGTGCATCAAGCCAATATAAAGAGAGTGAAGCCAGGAATTTAGCTCCATGGCACTGCATGTACCTTGCAAGCACAAGTTCAATCTCCAGTACAAAAAAAAAAAAAAAGAATATCAAGAGAGTAAAATGGCTATCCAGAGAGGGAAAAGATACTTGCAAATCATATATCTGGTGGGCTAAGGATTTAGCTCAGTGGTTCCTGAGTTCAATCTCTGGTACCACATACCACAATGGCGGGCATGTTAGCTCACAACTGTAATCCTAGCACTCTGGCAGCAGAGGTAGGAGGATTGCTGTGAGTCTGAGGCTAACCTGGATTACATAGAGTTCAAGGCCAGCCGGAATCACAAAGTGAGATTCTGTTCCAAAAAAAAAAAAAAAAAAAAAAATCCAAATCATGTACCTGGTAAGGAATTAATATCCAGAGAATTTCTAAAAACAAACAAACAAAAAAAACCCCCAAACTATCAGATTTCTAAAATGGGCAAAACATTGAAGTAGATCTTTCTCCACAGAAGATTCACAGGTGAAAAATAAGTATAGGAAGAGATGTTCAATATTATGAACGATCAGGAAATGCGAATCAAAGCTACAATGAGATATTACCTCATACCCAGTAGGATGCTATTATAAAAGAAACAAAATAGCTAGTGTCTAGGAGGATGTGGCCACATGAGAACTGAGAAATTTAAAACAGTACAGTCACTGTGGAAAAAATAATGATGCTTCCTTGCAAAATTAAAAATAGAATTACTTTATAACCAAGCCATACCCCTTCTGGGTGAAAGCCCAAAAGAATTAAAGCAAAGTCTCCAAGAACTAATGTATATGCATGTCCATGGCATCCATATTCACAGTTACTAGAACACAGAAGCAACTCATGTGTCCACCCATAGAGAACTACATAAATAAAATGTGGTACATAATACAAGACAAGTATCCATCCTTACAAAGGAAGGAAATTCTTCAATATGCTCAAACATAATGAACTCTCAAGATAGTTATGTCAAGTGAACTAAGCCCATCACAAAAGGACAAACACTTTGTGATTCTACTCATAGGAAGTCCCCACAGTCAGAAGACACAGAAAGACATGAGGATGGTAAGATGGGGGGGATATGAGGGTTGAAGAGGGAGTCGATGGTTAGTGGGGACAGAGCTTCAGTTTGAGAAGGTGGAGAAATTGAGAGAGATACAGAATAGCAATGGCTGAATCACAGTGTGAGTGTGCTTTATGTCCCTGCGAGTGCACTTAAATATGACTAAGATGGAAAATACCGGGCCGGGGATTTAGCTCAGTGGTTCTGACACCTACCTTGCAAGCACAAGGTCCCTAGTTCAATCCCCCAGTAACCACATACAGCAATGCTGGGTGTGGTGACTCACACCCACCAGCAATCAGTACCACATACCACAGTCCCAGGTGTGGTGGCTCAGACCTGGAGACAGAGACAGGACCTCAAAATTGTTCCCTTGTCCCAGCCCCACACACTTCCCTCCTACAACAAGCCAGCCCATCTCATCTCTCCAGCCCTACCCCCTGCTTCTCCCCACAGGTGCCAAGCACATGTCCACCACAGACAGGAGGACTGCTTGAGTTCAAGGCTGAGCTCAGGGCCAGCCTAAACTACAATATGAGACCCTGTCTCACCAAAAAAAAAAGGAAGTTATATGTTATGTGTATTTTATCATGATTTTAAAACAATTTACAAAAGAGCATCTCTCATGTACTTCCCCTAGACAAGGAGGAGAGGATGTTGGAAGTCACACGTGCATGAACTCATTGGTACCACAGGACCACAGGGAGGACAGGCTATACGGAAGAGCCTGAGCATGAGCAGGGCAGTGTAGGAGGCCTATGGTTCTTCTCTGAGGACACCTCTGTCGAGTCTCACAACTGTTCTCACACCCCCAAGTAGGCAAGCATTGAGCAGAATCCTTACTGAGTGGTCAAGGTCAAAATGGCCAGTAAAAGACACGCGCAGGTCACGCACTCCTGCTCGGCTTCTGAGAACCCGATACATTTACTTACCTGCCATTCTTGCCAGAAAACACATGATCTCCATCTAATCACAACGGCCCATCAGACAAGCCTAGTCTGAGGGCGATCTCCGGAACAGCTGCCTGTACTCATCTAAAA
>PVIR01030389.1:0-20105 GCA_004026965.1 Petromus typicus | reverse complement strand
ACCTATCTGTGCCCTATTTATTTCACTTATGAGGATATCCTCAAGGTATGTCCATTTAAGTAGAAATGATTCAAACTTATCATTTTTTATGGCAGAGTAGTACTCCATTCTGTAGAAGAACCACAGCTTTTTTATCCAGTCTCCAGTTGATGGACACTTGGGTTGTTTCCAAGATGTAGCAGTCACAAACTGGGCTGCTATAAACATGGGTGCACATATGTCTTTTTTTTCTTTCTTATCCTTGCAAAAATCTTGGTCTTAAGATTGTAGTATAAGATCACTTCCTCCTGACCCTCCCTGACCCATAAGTTTCTGCTTCCTCTGCCACTTCACAGACGTGCTTGTCGACTGTGGGGACCCCCTTTCCAAGACACGCTGCCAGCATGTAACAGGGAATATCAAGCCTTCCCCTTCCCCGTGTATCCAAAACTAGCTCAACACTGTAATTTATGTTTATACCACCCTCCTTGTATCCATGACACTCCCTAAGCACTCTAAATATGTTAACTCACTGAAATTCTCAGAAGCATTCCAAAGATTAGCCCGCCTTTATTCTCATTTTATGAATGAGGAGATGGAAGCTCAGGTTGAGAAATGGATAAAGATCACTCAGATGAGAGTCTCTGACCTCTGCCCTGTTAATCCCACTCTTGACATCCTATTTCCAAATGTGGATTTAATAAGCACATGGGATGAAGAAATGCTGCATGGAAGATAGGCACATATCAAAGACTAAGTGTATCACATGGCTCTGGGGCAACTCCATCTTGAGATATGGCTCAGCCTGAGGTCAGCCCAGGTAGGGTCTGTGCTGTTCATCAGTTTTCCAACTACTTCCTCTCATGTGATATGGTGGCCTGCATGTCTTTCTGTTGTGTAATAAAACATCTGGAGTGAGACACATCTGTTTTGTGCATGAAGTCTCAGGCCTTTGCCTCAGGTTGTACTCTTTACTTCCTTTTGCATACTCAGTTGCTTCTTAGGGTGCATTTTCTTTCATATATTTTATCTATTCTTGGTATGAAATGTTTATCCAATAGTTCATTCTCTCCTCCTAACCAATATTCAGTGTATTAGTATTGAACAAAACTGTCTTTTCTTGTGACTACAGCAGTCTGCCTTTTCCCAGCATTACACTGATGAATACCAGGCCTTATCAGGCTTTGTGGAGAGTAATTTGTCAGGTCTCTTTTAGTTGGAATGGTTATCAGGAGCTCCATAATGGGTTCTGGACCTTTCTGACCTCTCCAGCATTGTTTCCCCTCTTACCCAGCCGTAATTTCCTAAAAACCATTACCTCCTTTGGCTGTAAGGGGATCTTTCTGCCGGGATTTTAACACCAGTTTTAATGGTCAAAAAAGACTCCGTTAAGGACTTATGATTCTTGTCTTACCAGTAAAACACACAGGACATAGAGTAAAAGATACAGTGATTCAAGCACAGAGTTGTGATTTGAGACTCTGCGTCTGAGCGCTGGCTTTGGTCCTCCTCTCTGTCAAATGCAAGAGAGGAACAGACAGATAGCCTTTCCAGACGTGTGTTGTGGGTGGTCACGATGCCTCCTTTCCACTTGGAAAGGCTTCAACATACCAGTCTCTCCGGACTGAGACAGAGGCAGGAGAGAAAAACAAAAGAGCAGATAGGATTAGAATCGGTCTCAGGGTCTTCACAGGGCTGCAAGGAGATGGCTTCTGCTCAGCTGAGCCTGGGATTATGGATGCAGCGATCCATGTTCTCTGTGTCTGCCACTGCCCTACTTAATTCCACACACCTGAGTCCCTCAGCCAGCCTTTTCTCAGGCCTGGGCTGCAGTGCTTCTTCCTCTAGCGACATTGGGAATTTTGTTGTTGCTGTTAGTGACATGAAGTAGAGTCAGTACCAGTCCCTCCACTGTCTCCACCTGATGCACACTTTCCTTATCCCAAGACAAGGTAATATTCCTCAGGCTGATATGGTAACAGTAATTCCACACCTGGGCAAGATTCTTTTCCTGGCTAATAGTCATCCTTCTAAGGGGAAAAGAGAGAAAAAAGATTAAAAAAAAGCCAGGCTGAGCAAAATAAATTTCATACAGCATGTCAAGTTTTACACCTGCCTTAACATGTGGAACTTATCTGCATACAGTTACCCATCCTGTCTTCTGTTCTATTTGGTTTTAGTTTGTTTTTCTTTGTGCTTTATGCCCAAAGAATCTATAGCTTATCACTGAAAATAACCCCAAAGTGTCTAAATCGAACTGATCTTAATCCCTATCTTTAAATTTTTGACAGGTAGAAAATGGAAATGAAGAGCCGAATGTAGAAAGCCTTGCATGATGAGGACACAAATGTCAGTCACAGCCTCCATTGCTCTTCAACATACACTAGGCAACTCACAGCTCAGGCACACAGAAGGCTGAGGGCCACACCTGGGAGGCTCTATGACAGGCAAGGGCTCATTCTGGAAATTCTAATACATGTATGTACATATATATGTCTATTCTTTCAACATATACTTTGCATACTATCTGGACTTTACCTTTGGCTATAGTTTGGATATGGTTTGCAGGGAGCTCATGTGCCAAAATTTAATCTCCATTGCAAGATATGAAGAAGACAGATACTTGACCTCATATGCTGTGTACTGGTAGAAATTTCAGGAAGTGATTAAGAATAAATAAGGTCATCAGGAACCCCTGTGACTGAGCTGCTATGGCTTTGTAAGAAGAGGCAGGGAGAGCAGCGTATATGTGCATTTGTGCTCCCTCTCTTGCCACATGAAGTTCCACACTGCTGTAAGATTCTGCCAGTCAGGAGGAAATCAGCAGATCAGAGAGTTTGAACTTCCATAACTGTGAGCTGAAAAAAATCTCTCTTCTTTAGAAAGGCATCCAGCATGTTTTTTATTATAGTAATTCAAAACGCACTAATATAGGTAATATCTAACTTTACATGTTATATACACTTTACATATTACAGACACCTTACATAGTATGCATAATATGTAATATATTTGTCCACTACATTCTGTGCATACTTTACCCACAGAACAAACTTACAGGTACCTTACAAGCTTAGAGTGGGACTCTGAACATGTTTATATCTCTTCCTTCATGTCCTCTGTCATAAACCCTGAGATTACCCTCCCACCATGGCTCTCTGAACATGCACCAACATAGCCCCCCCTCCTAACTACAGCACCAACCTCCACTTTTTCCCACCCTGACACCTCTCAGGGGAGTCTACAGAAGCCCAGAAAGGAGATAAGCCTCCAGTTTGTGCTACCCAAGGTCACTGAGTCATGTGAAAGGTCGCAGTTCCACACCCCTGAAGAACCTGGATCCACCATAAGCAAAAGAAAAGACAGGTATACTCCAGAGTCCACCCAAAATAGTGCACTAACCAAGATGACCAGATGTGGCTGCTGGCTACAGAGCTGTGACCAAAGGACAGCAGTGGTCATCTGCTGCCTGGTAATCCTGAGATCTCAGGAGCTCCAGGTCCTGCTGGTACAGTCAACCTGATCTCCGGGCTGGTTAGTCCTGCTCACTTCTTATACCTCTAGTACTCTTGCCAGCTTTTGACAGTCATCACTGAAGGGATGGGACACTCTTGATGGTCCTAAACCGATACAACATGACTCCAGTGAGGGCAACCCTACCTGATGGACAAGAAAACATGCATTGTGAACACCATTCCTTATATGTTGAGTTTTGAGGTCAATAGCTTTTGTATTTTTTCCTCACTGCAAATCTTGCTTTCTGTCAAACCTTTGTAAGAGGCATTAAAATTACTGCAAAGCCCCCTTTTCAAGAGGTAAGTTCTTAACATACAGACAAAATTGACTTGAATGGAATTAACTTGAGATTCTGACCATATCTATACTTATAATACTTTTCTGTTGCTAGCACTAATAAGTCATCCCAGTCCTGTCCCCTTTTCAAAGAACAAATAATGAATACAGGTCTAGTTAGTCAGACAGATATAGGCACAAATATTTTCATCACATCATTTTTCAGATGTACTTTTTATTTCAAAGGCTCCCTTCATCTGTTGAAGAATAAAGTTGGTGACAATTTATCTTTCTTCTGATGTAACATTTCTTTTTTGGTTTGAAATCGCTTTATCCAAGTGGGTTTGTGGGAGACACACATAGTTCTAAGGCTGAACAAATGCAACAATGGATAACATAATGCGTGCACTATTCTGATGTCTAAATTGTCCTTCAATTAAGTTTGAGAGGTTTGTGAGAGCTTTAATTGATCCCTTTTTAGATACAATGAGCTATCAAAAATGGAATACTAAATAACAGGCTTTTTTGTTAGCATCCGCTGTTAAAGGGACAAGGGAGCTATTTTAAAATGTGCTCTCAGCATACTGATTACAGAGGGGTCTTGATTTGTTCTGCGACCCACCTGGAGGACACCTCTCATAGGAGTCATTCTGGAGATTTGTGAACATCCTGCCTACATAGTGAGGTATGTATCCTTCATCAAGGACTGGAGGAGATGGAGAGTGTGCTAAGATCACATTTTCCAGTTTCATTTCAGAATCACGTTTTTCTGACTATGAGTGCTACATCCCAAGACGTGGGCATACTGACAGGAAGGAGAAAGTAAAACATCTCATCCATTCCAGGGATGGAACCTCATCTGCTTTAATCACTCAAAGTAGGGAAGCCACATTATCACACTGAACAGAATGTGAAACAGTCCAAACCCCTTCTTGCAAGTGGTAAAACATGCCTTCAGTAACAATCCATTCATGGAGATGGCCATGGTCACGGTGTGCAAACCATGTCTGAGTGGGACGATTCTGTCCCAAGAGGTGCGGGTGAGACTCCTGTCCTCGGCAGGTGAGACCTCTGTCCTCACAGAATATTTCATAAGGCAGCCAGGCCAGCAGGTCGCTGCCGCTGGTGCCCACTGCTCTGGGTGGTGTAAACTGACTTTATTTACATTATGTTCCTTACAGTGTTGTCTACTGAGAAATTCTCTTATACCCCAAGTTGTTGAGTGGTACACCCTCCTCATCTAAGGGGCCCACAGACTCTGTTAGGACAAGACAATGTGTATCAATCAGCAATGAGAAACTAAAAATAAAATCATGTTTTCTTCTTTTACTGCTTTGAGAATGAAAAGCTTGATTTGGTGCCTAGATTTAAAAAATAAGTTAGAGCTGCCACTACTCAGATAAAACCCAAACTGTCTACTACACCTCTAATTATCAGCTTGCCTTCCGGGTAAAATGGTACTATTCAATTATTGTTTTTTGTTCACTTGTCAGCTACTAAAAAATTATCACTGCTTTCAAACCACTAAAAGAACAGAAATTCTGTAAATTGCTTTTTAAACATAGTAACTTCATACCCAGAGTGTCAGAAACAGCAAAATGCTACATTGCATACAGACTTTATTTAATGTGGCTGTTCTGATGATTTGTTGTACATTATGTAATTTTATTGAAATGATTTCTTTTGTCACCACTTTCGATGTGGCTCATTTCGACACTTCCCACTTGTCATGTAAAATATATGTTTGATTCAGCACCTGTAAATAAAAGCACAATTGTCAAACAGTAGTGTGCCACTTCAAATTCCCTGGCACAATGAGAGTGATAACCAGCTATGTTAGGCAGTTTAACCGCAGGACTTCATGAAAGACTCACTTCTAGCCTTTTCAGTATTGGGATCATTCTTTCTCTTTCACTTATTTTTAATTTCCTGGGTTTTAGAAAAAAGGGCTCCTCCTAGTTAGTACAGTCCTGGAGACACTGCAGTTCAATACTCACAGATCTAAGTCCCCAAATCAATGTGTTTATACCAGGCTAGACAAAGGATGGAAAAAAGTAACACCAACTACCAGTTAGTGAGGATTGGGCATGTATAAAACTTTACTCTCTTTATCTTTATTAACAAAATTTTGCTTGAAACTTACAGAGTCAGTGACATAGTTTCTGGACCAAAACTTTTAATAAAAAAGGACAGAACTTAGGCAATCTTAAGTAGCATACCAAAGCCCAAGCCAGGCTACATCATGAAGTCAGATGTGGAGCTGAGGTTGCTGCCCTTGTGATCTTCAGTTTCAGCCTCTTAACGTTGTTATCCCTTTGTTGTAACTTCGTGGAAGAGACTCTGACCTCAGGCCCTAAAGATTCATGTCCCAGAACTGCTGTTAGTGCAGCGTAGACTGAGTAGGCTCCTTCTCAATTTGTTCTGAAACTCCTTGTCTGTCGTCGGTCACAATGCAGAGAGATATGGTGTATGGTACTGTAATCCAGCAAGCCAGATGGCTGAAGAAGGAAGGTCATAAGTTCATGCCCACCTCTGGCCACTTAGTGACTTAGCAAGACCATGTCTCAAAATGCAGAGGGCTGGGGAATGTAGTTCTGTAAGAAGAAAAGAAAGAAACGGAAGAAGAGAGAAAGAAAGGAGGAAAGAAGAAGTGAAGAAAAACATGAGGTGGAGAGAGAAGAAGAAAAAGGAAAGAAGGGAAGAGAAGAAATAAAGTAGGAAAAGAAGACCAATTCAATTTTAAATTCCAAAGATAGCAGAAAGACAAAAGCGTCCCAGGAGTAGCACATGCAAGGTCTTAAGGCTTTAGCAATATAATCAACAATTTTCTTCACATGAAACACCAGGTACTGAGCTGCCGATTGTGACAGAGCTAGCAGCCAAGGTGATTATAGCTTTCCTGGCCCCAACTTCTCTACATTTGGTGGTCTTGGTTCTGAGTACTGCCATGCAGTACAATGTGCTCCAGTCATCCAAGATGACCCTGAGTTCCTTGGTGGCCTGGCCATAGCCCCCTGAGCCTTCACATGGGCTTCACCTCTGTCCTCCCAGCATGCCATGCTGTCATTCTCCATGCAGCCTCTGCCCCCACTGCTCATTCTTCCATGTCTAGGTCAGAAACTCTTCCTAAGGGATTGACAGTCTTCTGAAATAATGCTGCTGGCTAGTATTAGTTCTACTGTTTGCCTCTTAGTTCTCCAAGTGCTCCAGAATAGTGCCTTTTCTTTGTAAATCTCCAATGTCCTGTACAAAGTGAGGAGTGAAGGAATGAGAAAGTAGAAAACACAAGGGTGATCAAAATACAATAACATTCCAATTTTTAAAAAGTACAATAAAAGACACATGGCCAGGAACAATGGAGTATAAGCATCATCGAAGTAGGAGAAATATTATGAGATGGATTCATGGCAATAATTCTTTTATCACAATAATTTTATTTACTCAAATATCCTGCATATATTTTGATCACTGCTTATTGACCAAATGTCTGTGGCAATTTCTGCCCAATCAAAACTTAACAATGTGCCTTCATGTACCTTATTCACCAGATCTGGCACCACATCACTTCGTGCTCTTCCCCAAAGTCAAAATTACCATAAAAGGTAATTTAAATTGCTTCAGGACATCTAGTCAGTCAGGATGATGCAGCTGAAGATACTCATGGAAGAATGACTTCCAGTGTAGGGGATTTAGCTGGGGCTGGAGATTTAGCTCAAGTGGTACCGCACCTACCTTAGAAGCATAAGGGTCTGAGTTTGATCTGTGTTCAATTCCCAGTACCACAAAGAAAGAAAAGAAAAATGACTTCAGAACTGCTTCAGAAAGTAACAAGGATGACATGATAAGGGTGTGAGAAGTGAAGTATTTTAAGAGGCATTCATGGTAATGTGTCTTTTACTTAATCCATTTTATTAAATTTTTTTCATCTTCATTGGTACATTACATAAACGCATCATGATTGCACTCCATAATGGGGATTTGTACCAGTATAAGACACAACTTAATTCTCATTTTTTCCCATAGCCCTATCCACCTTACCGCCCCCCCCATATACAATTTAAACATTCACTGTAGATGATGATGATGATGATTACCAGTTACTCCTTAGTTCTGATGCCAAAAGGAGCTTCATGACTTGGGCAGATAAAAACCCTTATGGAAAAGTCCACACAGCACAGGCTGAGCTGCTCCTCACTCAGGAACACTCTCTAGGGCAACTGTCATACCTCAGCCAGCAAGTGCACAGAAACATTCCTGGTCCAGAGGATGAAAGGAAAGAAAGATGTGCAAATGTTCCCGCCTTGGCCTCTGTCCCATCTCCACTTTATTTTGGAGGAGATGCTGTGACCTGGTTAGTCCTTCTACATGTTAAAGTAAATCTAAGATGCATTCAGATTTGAATCTGTATCCATCTTGCTGTTATTTGTTTACTGTTTGCAGTTATGAACTTATTTCCACTTTTTTCATGAGGAGTATCAATCTCCTCATTTTACTTGGGATGGTTTGGGCTGAAAAGTTTATAATTAGCTATTTTAAGTCAGAGTCCTGATACTGATGCTTTTAGTTACTTGAGCATTAAATATGTAAGGTAAACTCTACGGATGAGAATAATTCAAAAATAGGGTAGAAAAACATCTAGAGACCCAGGTCTTTGATTCAATCCACCAGAAAGATGGTTCTTACCTAATTGAAAAATAATTCAAAAATAGTTGCTTTCCATACCAGATGTTGGTTACTGCTTAGCAAGTGATGTCAATATTATACCTGCATTTCCCTTAAGCTTTTCTGGTGGAGAGTGTCCTCTGACCTTAGATGTCAGGAAAAAAGCATCCCTGAGATGTATAGCAACACCGTACTGAGAGTCGTGGTCTATCTACACAGCTGCCATACCACAGTGTTGCAGATTTGGTGGTTTAAGCAACAGAGGTTTATTTTCCTCCTGTTCTGGAGGCTAAGAGTCAAAGATCAAAGTATCTGTGCTGGCAAGTTAGGTTCATTGTGAAGCCACTCTTCTGACTGACTGACAGATGCTGCCCCTTACTGTAACTTCCTGTAAGGAGAAAAGGAACCCTAGCTTGTTCCTCTCCTTTTCAGACCTCCCCATGATGCCACCTAACTCCCAACTCTAATTCCTTCCCACTGCCCCTAATTCCTAATGCCATCCCTTAGGGGTCAGCACTTCCCACATGAACTTTGGGGGGGGGGGACACATTCTTGTTACTAACAAAGAAATTGGAAGAGTCTTGCCATACTTTCTGGGCCTAGTGGAGAACTGGGTCTCTAGATGTTTTTCTACCTAAGAAACTAAAATTCAGTTTTCCAGAAAATTAGGAGACAGATTTGCCTTTTGCCTCCCATAAAAATAAACACGATCAAGAAGGAAGAAGTACGGACTTAACCCGTGTTCTCTGATCCAACTGCATCTTTGCCCCACAGTAGACAACATTTGACATTTATAATTTCCATTGACTGTCGGGGACATGGAGAGGTGGGTTAGGGACAAGAAATTCAGGGCAGGAGGCCACTCATTTGACGTCGGAAAGTCACACTTCACCAGGAGGCCACAAGTAAGCGGAAGCGCAGATCTATCTCTGGACAAGTTGAGTTATGTTGACAGGATCCCCTCAAAGGGAAGCAAGTACCATGGCAGCAGATGAAACATGCTTCACTGTCACCTTCCACCCAGAATAAATGGATGGCTTAGAATCTCACCATCAGTGACATTGCCGTCTGGGGAAAAAATGGAAGAGTTGAGTTTGATGTTATAAATCACCATAATTTGTTACAATTTCCAAAGACAAATATGACAGGGTGGAATTACTCTGCAGCGCTGAGGCAGTCATTTGCAGAAGCCATAAAGTGCCAGCATAAATCTGAGGATGAGATATATTTAATCTGAGAAAACAGAGCGCAATATGACTTCAGGATATTGTGTTTACCAAGAGTTTAGCTACACTGATGCTGAAGTATTGCTGGATGTTCATTTCATTTCACTCTCTGCATCTGACTGGTTCTTGTGTGAAGATTCTGTTAACAGCCAGAAGGGATTCTCTTCAATGTTTCATGTCTGCTCCGCAGGGGAGAAGAGCACATTTCTCCATTATCCAGTGATGATAATAACAGCCAAGTCTTGGCAGAAAGCAGGATTTCATGGGAGCCTCCGCAGCCACAACAGATTGGAGGTGGAGACAAGAGGCGCATTCTGCTTAATGGGAATCCTGCTAAACTGATGGACCAGAGGCTCTAATTCCATTGCGTGTTGACCCACTCAAGCACCTTCCTCTTTCTTCATAGCTCTCTGAAATTCCTGTTGTATTGTTTTCCTCTCAGTTATGGGTTGCATGCATGAATTGTAATTCTTAGAAAGAGATGCTATCCAGGTATCCAGAAACAGGAGCACTAGCTAAACTAGGAAAATTCAGTGTGAGCAATCAGGCTGAGGTCTTCCATCTCAGAGTCAGTTTCAGAAACATCAAGGAATGAAACAATAATGGATTGAATCAAAGATGACTGGCTACTCCAAGAAAATCTAATGGGCTGGTGTTTTGACGTGTCTGATGTAAGAGACTCATCTTGCCTCTTAAGATCTGTGAACTCGTGTCCCATCCTGACCATGTAAATGACACCTGTGCCATCTGATTTTGGCTGTGTTATCACTGGTCACAGAAAAAGTAAACACACCAGAAGTACCTCCTGCCATCTCACAAAAGACTGGAAAAGTGTGTTTTAAAAACTCCATGTCACTTTCCTCCCATAACTAATCATTAGTGATGCAGAGTTAAAGCCATTATAAAATTAAGAAAAACAGCAGTCATAGCTAAGTTTTCCAGAACACCTTATTTGCAAGGGGTTTGAAAATCCCAGGGTGTCCCTAGTGTCCCTGAATTAGAATCCGCAGCACATTGAATCTTCCTGGCAGTGCTGGGAATGGCTGCACTATCTCTTTTGTGTCTTATGGATGCAGAGTAGATGAGCCAGAAATAGCTCCTAATGTCTCTCAAAAGACAGGAAAAGCAGGTTTTAAAGAAAATCCCATTGCCACAGTGCCATGGACTTATAGCCTGTTGCAATACAGAACCACTTCGGAAGTCTCCCTGATCAGTACATCTGCTCCTGGGGACCGAGCACCTTCCAGGTCACTTGAGCCAAACCTCAGTGGGAACTGCACTTACCTTTCAGAATGTGCACACTTCCCAGGAGAGGCAGCTGCACCCCTTGTTTCCTTGTCAGTCAAGGACCCTGAGTTATGGGTTCAAATGTTATGAGCAGAGACCAAATGTGGTCACTTGGTTGATAATCCATAAGTACTCTCTGGTACCAAATTGTCTTCAAAGTAGTCATCTCAGATTCTACTGAATTATAAAACAAAGAGAATGTAATAGTACAGCTTGATACATCCTTATAAAATGAGCACACTGATTTATCAAACAGCTAATAAGAAATAGAATTTTCCCAACACCTGAAAAGCTCTCAAAGCTTGATCATATTCCTGAGAACCCTCAAAAGAAATGACCAGCCTGACTTCATTTATTTTATTGTGAAATAGGTACATTTTACATACACATCATGATCACACTCAACATTGACAATTTATACAGTATATGACATGATTTGATTCTCATTTTTCCCTGCATAAACTTAACACTTTTCTTATGTATATATGTAGATAGTTATATATTTTTCATTTATATATTTATATATGTAATATTTATAATACACCTATCTGTATAATAACCTACTTACACAATAAGGTAAATTTATGACTGACAACTGTATACATACAGGTGTTCTAACACATTCTTCATACATTCTAGTTGATCAACTCTGTCTGTGCATACTGACAGCTTTCAGGGCCACTGCATTAGGGCAGGAAAGCAAGAGTGAGATGTGATAATAGGTTTCTAATAGCTGCTTACTGATACCAAATATTAGGAACTTATCAAGCTTAAGAGATTCCAAAGTTCCCTAAACATGAAAGGATTTCATCCTCTAGGAATAATTAGATACCCCTACATCAATCCATTATAGAAAACACCCAACAGAAGTCTTTTCTTTCCTGATTCAGGGCCTGGGGAGGTCTTTCCACTTCTGTGATTTTAACAAACTTGATGTGCTTCTGCAGAAAGGTACACGTTTTTAACCAGCTTTGTAACATGACTGGAAATATAGTTCTTTGCCCAGTGTCCTATCAGACCTTCTGAGTGCCCCTGCCACAAACATATGCACAAAATAATCCTGCTCTAGACTGGCAGTGTGGGTGCAGGAATACCTGGCTCAGCAACAACTGCAGCAGCTGGAACTAGCTCCTTGTGCTCTACCTATGATCTTCTCAGTGTCTTTTCAGGGACTGCTGCCTGCAGGAAGTCTGAGAAACTCCCTGTCACTGCAGTTGTGTATCTTTTGCATAACCAAGCAAATGAGTCTTTTCTTAAAATGTTTTTTCTTTTGAAAAAAATTTACCTTGAAAATTGTATAGAAAATGAAGTCACCATGCTGCAAGACTCCACCTGGAATACAGCATCCTGAGGAGTCAAGAGCTTGAAAGTCATTCCTCATTCTGCCTGCTCTACCCTTCCTCTTTCACCTGGTTATCTGCTCGGTTATACACAACATGAATACTCTGATTTTCCTTTCTAATCCATAAACAGAACTGTCCCACCAGTTCCAGGGTTCCATCTTCAGTATAAATTCTGTTTAAAGGTAAGAAAAGGGAGCCAAAACATTGGAACAATCCTGTTACTTTTTCCACTTTCTGGCCTTTGAATTTTATCCCAGTGGGTATGTTGAGCCTCCATTCTGACTTCTCTGTGGCTGGCCACTTTCTTGAAGATGAAACTCACCCACTTAATTTTCTAGGTGTCCCACAAACTTTTCTAACTCCATGTGTCATCGATGACTAAGATGACAAGAGGAATCTATTCAGTGAGAGTACAGGTATCTTAGCAGAAAGACCTGTGTGAGATCCTCGTCTCATCACTTGTTGAATCTTGAGTGCTTTATGCCTACATTTTTGAACCTGAGGGTTCAGGTTAAGTGAGGAGCTATCTCCTAAGATTATTTTTATTGAAAACTGAAATCCACAGAAATCTAAGTAAATGGTTATCTGACCAAGCTTTTACCCTGCATAAAGTTCTCTTCACAAGCCCCTTCCACCTATAATTTGACCCACATTTAGCTTTTTTAATTTATCACCAACTTTCTCCTACTCAACACCTGAAATCTGTTGAAATTCAGTTTATAATGTTATTCTTAGGGGACACCCCATCTCTGTTCATGAACTTTATGCTTTATTTTCCTCTCGGAGCCAGTGTTTATATTTCCTTGGCCTGAAGACATTGTCCCTTCTGCTTTATCAGGAGTAAAAGTTATACTAGAATGTTATCTCCTTCTAGTAGCTTGGCTTGGATAGTACCACCACAGGCTGCCTTGTGATGGGACCCACAGAGTTTTGAGACTCCACGTCAAAGTGTGATTGCACTTGGTTAATGTGATCTGTTCACATGTTCCACTGAATAGGCTCATTGGTGCCAGGATTATATTTTGCTCTTATTCTGAGGTTCAGTGTCTCCAAACTGCCACTTACCAGCTAACACTGACCATCACAGAGTGTGCCACTCAGCCCCAAGTCATCACTTGAAAAGAACAAAGGCCAAGGTACCTACTAAGGGAATATCTGATGCAATCGGAAAGAAAAGGAAACTCCTGCCTTTAAATGCAAGTCATCTATTGGTGATGTCAGTAAGTCAGGGAAGGGTACCTAGTGCTTCGTTTCACCCCCACTGACTTTAGGCTACCAAGCATACTAAAGAGACCAGAGGATGTCACAGTGGAAAGAAACTTGCAGCACTCTCAAAGGTTACCAGGAATGTACCTTGACTATTTTGAACATATTTTGAGTATTCCGAGTTGTGAACCCAGTCAAGCACTTTACCTGATGCAATCTGTGTACCAGCATGTTGACCAGTTTGTTTCCTTGTATGTGTCTCTGTCTCTATCTTTCTGTTTCTTTGCATCTGTTTCTCTCTCTCTCTCTCTATGTATTCATATGTATATAATATATATACATATGTATATGTATATAATTTATATGTATATATTCATGTGTATGTAATGTATATAAGTATATTCCTCTCTTTCCACTCTTCATCCACATGTTTCAGATCCCAATTTTTTTTAGCTTGGATATACAGAGAATAATTTCAATCAATCATATCACTGTGGTTTTAGTCATTAAAAAGATATTTTAAAAATAATCACAAATAATCTAATTTAAACTATTTTTCTTAAAGGACATGAGAAGCCATAGATGCTGGCTGGTTTTACAGAAGGCACAGTGGTCAAATAAAATGACGAAAGTGAAACTGAAAGATGTTCTCACTCACCCTCAGACTTACTTGCACATTAATACTCTAATGCTGTCCCCAACTGAGGAAATGGAATATGTGTCCAATCTTTTCCAAGTTATTTTTTAAGCCTTTGAATTTTGCAGTGTACTTGGAACACAGTTTGAGAACTATCTTAATAGAACATCAATCTATCCCACAGTCATCCAGGACCCATATGTTGTGACAAAGGCTTCCAGGGTTTTCCTGCACTGTGGTATTATAGAGATAGGCATGTAAATGGCCAAGGGGCCCTAAACATTCCCAAAGTGTTCCCAGAGTATCCTGCATCCCTGGGAGGAATCACCTCAGCTCTGCCTCTGTCACCACTTCCATGCTGGTGATTACAAGATGATGTTTACATAAGTAATGATGATTACAGCTCTTTATTCTCCAGGGTAAATAGGAAAATGTAATGAGCATTTGCTTCAGTGAAGGTTGAATGCCAGGACCCCAGCCTTACACCACCTCTGGAGTAATGAAATAGAATACTATCTCTCCTCTTCATTTAAGTAAAATCTCATTACAGGCACTGCCTGGATGCCTGTAGGTTTATGTGGGTCTCCTGGGGACAAGCCTGAGGTGTTGAGATGTGCCTTATTATCAAGATTTATGCTCATTGAAAATCTTCCATTCTCTGTCCACACACATGCAATTACACATGCAGGTTCTGGCCTGGTGCTTCTTTATCCTCCCACCAAAATAAATGCATTATGGACCAGCTGGGGGAATGGGCCTCAAGCCATTAACCAGCCAATCATGTCTTCCCAAAGAAATGTTTTGGTTTTCCATCATTACTGCTGGTGATTGAGTCTATAAAAACCCCATGATCAGCACATGACTTTGTCTTAGTGTCCCCAGCAGAACTACCCAGCATGTGGCTGATGACACAGTGGCTGGAGACACTGCCCAATGAGGTGTGGGTAGTTTCTGTGAGATAATATTTCTAAACAATTTGAAGCCCTTTTCAGACAGGATCCCTCAAAACTTTAGGAAAGTGGCCCACAGTATTCATGTGGCCTCCAGGAAGAAGCATAACTGTTAGCTGTGGCTTACCATGCCCCGGATGCTCTGCCAGGGCTTCATGATTCCACTAAAACAACTGTGACCATCATATTGAATGTCCATCTCTCTCCTAGTGCACTTACTGTTAACTGTTTGTGAAATACACTGTTGTTAAAAGGTGAGTTAACCATAGTCTTATTTCACTGTTTTATATCAAAGAATTTTAGCTAAATAAGTCATAAATGTACCATTCCTTGAGGATAGTTAACATTTCTAACCCCTCACCAAGATGGCCAAGAGAGTGTTTGGCCATGTTTTCTAGTTGAGAACTGGAGCTTAGAGACTTTTCCTGAAGCCATACATACTGCTCTATCACCTACACATCATCCGTGGGGCTGGAGTACTCCCATAATGAATGTCTATTAGATCCATCACTTAGGAGCTCATTAAAGCGGATCAAAATATACACAAGATCTATACAAAATAAATGGAATCCTCATCAAATACAACTGAGTTTTCCACATAAAAATATTTATGAAATTTATATGGAACAAAAAGAGACCCATAACAGCCAGCAGACCTGGGCAACAAAAACAAAGAAGAGGTCATTACAGGCTATAGTCTCAAGTTATTCTGTGAAGCTACAGTAGAAAAAATAAATAATAACATGGCATTGGCACAAAAACAAACATATTGACCAGTGGAGTAGAATATAGGCTATAATGACAACACAATCACCTTAAACAGTCTGACTTTTGACAATAATATATGCAAGAGAAGAAATACCTTCTTTTACAGGTGGTGCTAGGAAAACTGGTTATTCACATGGAGCAAGGCATCTAGATCCATATCTCCTGCCTTGTACTAAAATAAAATCAAAATGGATCAAACAGAAACACCGAATCTACTGGAAGAAAAAAAATAGTAAAACTCTTAAAGACATAGGCAAAGTTTGTCTCAACACCCTAGTTGTACAAGGAACAATGCCAAAAAGCAACAAAAGGAACTAGGTCTTGTTAAAGAGCTTCTACACGACCAAGCAAGTAACCAATGGAGTGAAAAGACGACTCACAGAACATCAAGAAGATTCCAGCTTGTCTTCCTGCAAAACACTATTATGTTAAATATATAAAGAATTCAAAAATATTAGATCCCCCAAATAAAAGATTGAATCAAAAAATGAGCTTTAGAAATGAATATAGACTCTACAGGAGAAGAAATACAAATGGCCAGTGAATTTTCAGTATCTTTGGCATCAAAGAAATGTGAACAACACAGATTCATCTTTATTCCAGTAAAAACAACTGTCACCAAAGACTCAGAAAAAGAACAAACGCCAGAAGAGTGTGGAAAAAAAGCAACCCACCCACATTCTTGGTAGTAACGTAAACCAGTGCAATCACTCTGGAAATCAGTGAATATAGTCCTCAAATATTAAAACTAGAGATTCTGCTTGAGCCAGGGATACCTTTCCTGAGTATATCTCCAGAAAAGCTAAAGTCATTATAAAACCGGGATATGTACATAATCATGTTTACAGCAGCACAAATCACAATAGCAAATCATGTAATCAGCTTCTATGTTCATTAACAGATAAATAGATAAAGAAAAGGTGGTATATTACACCTTACTACTCATCTGCAAAGGATAAATTTGTAAAGAAAGATCTTGAGAAAATAATACTAAGTGAAATAAGTTGTCAAAATTTGTTAAATATTGCATGTCCTCTAATATGAGAGACTAAAAATGTAAATCAAAATCAAAAATCAAGTTAAGAAACAGAGAGGTAAATTCTGTAAAGAAGGGGATTTGGTTAAAGGACAGAAAGTAGGGTGAGAGAGAGGCAAGAAGAGTAAAAATTATCAGTTCTCTTTTGGGAGTGTCTTTACAAGGTATGATAAAAACGCGGTGAGTGCTGCGGCAGAGCGCTGTCTCACAGAAAAGCAGGATCATAACAGTATTGTAATGTGCCTTCATCCACCGGCTCCTCAGAGTGAGCTGAGTGAAACTCTGGCTAAAGGCATTCATGAAAAAAGACTTCCAGAACTGCCACGGGAACTGTCAAGAATGACAGGACATATTCAACGTGAGAAGCAATATTTCAAGACAGATTGTGTATTTTACTGTAATAATTTTTTAATTTAAATCTTTATTGGTACAGTATGAATACACATCATCATTGCATTCAACATTGAGAGTTTGTACCAGAATGACATGACTCGATTCTCATTTTTCCCCTTCCCGACCCTACAACCCCCACCCCCTATATACATAATCTTTGTGTCCTTTTCTCTTTATCACTGTCACGTTCTTTTTCCCCTCATTATTAACTCCTACACCCTCTTTCCTTTTAAATATTTTTCTATTTCACAATATCAACTATATATACTATTTACACCAGTAAATACTATATATACTATTTACACCAGTGTCTGCCTACACCAGACACTAGACACCCCAGAGCCGGGCTTAGTGGAGGTAGGAGGAACCCACAGCAGAGACCACAGGAAGGAGCGCTCCAGAAAGAGGAAGTGAACACCCCTGCAAGATCGCTAGGGGCAGATTTAGAATTTGGACAATTTTGCTCATAGAAGGAAGACTAGAATGTGAAGACGAAAGACAAAAGCAGTTTGAAAGAAACATAGGCAAGGTCGGTCCCCTCTCCCGACCATCCATTTCTAAATTCCTAGCGGTCTCCTCACTCAGACATGCCGCCTCTCCACAGCACACCCACCGCAGGAGACCAAGCTAGGCGCTGCTGTAGCCTCTGCCGAGGTCCTCTTGGGAGGGCTGCCTGAGCCACTGCGATGTAGGGACCATCAGCCAGCACTAAACTACCTATAGTTCCAGCCCTTAAAAAAAAGTAATTTTAACACCCCTAAGCTGTGATTTTCTGAAACATCCTTAAGCTCTGAGCAGGTGCGGGCTCACCCACAGAGATCTGAGTGATCTGTCAGATCGCCTCTCTCTGTCTCCTTTTCAAAACAGTGAAAGCTGTTCTCAGGTCTGGCATCGTTTGGGGCAAAAGTCAATAAAAGCGAGAGGACAGGCCCTGGGGGACAGGAACACACGCATATTTATATGCACTTGTACTTTTCTGCTCCGGGCTTTTTCTTTCTATGCCACAGCTAGAGCGCTGTCTGTGAGGTCTGCTCAGCTAACGTGTGCAGTTGTAACATCAGGCAAGGACCTAGTCTGACCGCTTATTTTGCACAATCAGACTCTCTCAGGCTGTCTGTGTGCTTTCATTTCATGTCGACTACACATCTCAGAAAACTCTGGCCTACTTCTGTTCCGTATCTTGTTTATTTTGTAGCCAGACCATTGGAGCTTCTGTTTGGTTTGGAAATAATAGCCCTCAATTTATAAATCTTATGTCTCCCAGAGAAAACCTCTGACCACCAGCTATCATGTTAGAAAATTCTGATCACAGTGGAGACACTGAGCATGTGGATAAGACACTGAGATGCGGACATAAATCAGGCTTCCACCTTGGTGGTGCAGCCTCTCTGTGTCTCATTCTACTTCTTCAAAATGGAAACAAAAGTCGCAAGATGATGAGATGCTTCAATGTTTGTAGGATATTCAGAACAGTCTCTCAATGTACAGGGACTACATGGTCTACTCATTTCACAGAAAATCACTTACAGGAAAAATAGATGAGTGATATTTGTCATCAGCCTTGTAGTAACAGAGGTTTAGGCTTGTGATTTGGAAAAACTGCCACTCACGTCTACTTCTATTTGTTCACCAGTATTTCCTGCCACCTCTGGAAGGGGGTGGGGAGAACAGAAGTTGTGTTGCTACACCCTCCTACAGGGACTTAGAGTTATCTTCAGCCTTTGGGTACTGGGTTAGAGAGCCAATCCCCATTCTTCCCAGGTGAGTTTGCTCCTGGTTCAATGGCCGAATTACAATCACTTGAAAGGTGATGACTTATTGAAAATGAAAATGAATAAGCTTGACAACATCAGACCTGCGCTTCAAATGAAATAAAGGAAATAGCAAGGGAAAAAGAAATGATCAAAACAATCATTTCAAAAGCTCCAAGTTTAGCTTTTGATCTGTAAGCTGATTGTCAGAACTGCAGTGTTTTGTTTAGCTGGAGTGGAATTTATAGAACATGTAGAGAGAATTCTAAGAGGTAATTTGCTTTACTCTGAGTCAATAGCATGTAACAAGGTCCTGCTGTGCAGAGGGGCTGGGACTCACACAAGATGCAAAACCCATGTTTTTCAGCTCATTATCAAGCTGGGCTTCTAACATTCATCTGTGGCTTCTGCTTGTAAACTTGACATAAGGTAAATGTAGAGTAAAATGATAGAATTACCTGTTTACAATTATGGGAAAATATGTAGGGAGACATCTCCTACACGGACATTGAGTACTGTGTGAGAATTATATCAGACATCTGCTCCCCCAGAAAGCCCAAAGTTCCTTCAAGACTGATGGAGCCAAGATACTCTAAAGGTCCTTATCCCAACTGGCCTGAATATACTTCCCAAACTGCTGATTCTAACTTATTTCTAGCCCCAGAATCAGAATCCTAAAGGAGATGTGCAGCATCAGGAAGATGCTTTACAATTATTCTGGTCTGCATCCCGGATGGATCTGCACCCCTGCCCAGGATCAAGGGCCATTGTCATCACTTTATAGTGGATATTCCCAGGATTTCAAGAGATCCAGAAACTGGCCCAGGTGCACTCCAGGAGCCAATCCCAACCGTACAGAGACAATACTCATGGTTGAACTGTAAGGCCTAAATGTCCCTGATTTATACTTATGACTCCACATGAAAAAGATGCTGAGTGAGAAGAGACTTGGAGGACAGATGGTCCATATGTGCTCTTGCCACTGGATCATGAGAAGCTGTGCACCAAGATGGGGATACTCTGCCAGGACACTGAGGCGAGTCTGTACCCCTAGCAACAACAGAATTTAGAGTAT
>PVIR01030388.1:0-20288 GCA_004026965.1 Petromus typicus | reverse complement strand
CTCTTTCAGTGGCTTATCATAGTAGGTATCCATTTTCTCCACGTACAGGCCAGCTGGATTATGGCTTTGCTGGAACTTTTAAGGTAGATTCTGTGTGAATCTTACTCTGAAGTTCTAGGTGAAGAAATGTGATTATTTTTTCTTTCTTTGTTCTTCCAATGCTAGGCATGGAATCTAGCACATGGTAAGCATTCTGCCACTGAGCCATAGCCTTTGCCCAAGCCTGTTTTTCAAATGGAAATCAAGGCAGTGTCCCCCCAAAATTAGGAAACCCCTATGAACACATTTTAGTCCTCTGGATCACATGTGCTAGCCTCCCATTGACCAACGTGAGTCATAAATATTGATGGTGTGAAGAAATATACTATCCTCATGGGAAGGCACTACACAAATATATAGCTAAGAGTTCAAGTGTATAATCCTATTCTGGGCAAGTGAAGTATTTGGATCAATAATTGAATCTGCCCAACATGGCTTCTGATGACACTTGGAAAAAAACCCAGAACTATTGCTCCTACTAGAGTTTACAAGGACCTGTCTGATCTGGCCTCCGGGTGCTTTTAGAAGTAATTTCCTATCCCTCAAGTGCTTTCACTGAGGGTTGCAAATGCTCTGGGCCTTTTCTTATTCCCTGAGACCTGCAAATACACTTTTCTTGGGACTTTGGCATTCATCCTTTATTCTGTCTAAGTCTCTTTCCACCCCTCAGTAGAGCTCACTTTCCTTTTTCTGATGCTGGCCTCCGACCAACTATTCTTTCCCAAGCAGATCCTTCTCCAGGGATACCATTTAACATATGAGCACTTGCTACACCCCTTTGTAAATCAGATTTATTATTTTTTTTTCTTAGCATTTGGCACTACCTACCATTTGTTTTCAATTTATGTAATTTTATCTATCTTCTCTTATGTAAGAATGTTAAGTTCTGGAGTGGCAGGGATATTGATGTTCTGAGCACATAGTGAGAACTCAAAATGCAGTTTCTTAACGAATGACTATGTTAACTTCCAAGTGCTATTCATGCTGCATGTGATCTCTGAAGCCCCGAATCATTACTGGTACATGGTCATGAAAGAGATCAACCACTCATGGGCCAAGAGGAACATTTTCTTTTTTTTACTGTACCTCTCTTCCACAGAGGGAAACTAGTGACCTCAGAGTCAGTTTTTCTTGTATTTTCCTTTCCAAGTAGTTTTGTTAGGGTTTTTTAAATCAAAGAATGCCCAAAGATTTTATTATGAGCGCTGATCAATAATTGCTTGACTCAATTCCCTGTGGGTTGTTTGTATATATGAACAATTGAAGATCTTCACAATGGCTAGTACCAAGTTTCCATTTCCTGTTTTTCCTTTTTTTTTTTTTTTTCCTGAGGTGCAGGACTTCACATCCTTAAATTTATTATCTTTCTTACTCTTCCATGTCTAGACATTTGGCATAATAAATATTTTGGCACGTGAGAGAAGTATTGAAGAAGGAACTTTTAGAAACAGGTCCCTGTGACGTGATACCCAGGAGGGCTGGAGATGGTCAGAAATCCAGTTTCTACTGGGAAGATTTGAGAACAGCATGCAGGCCATGGGTGGATAATCAATATGCATGTAGGCATGCAAGATCCATAATATCTTATCCCTGCTTAGTAGGCCAAGCCTACTTTAATGTCAGCCACCAAAAGGATGGTGTGTATAGTATAAGGGCTGAAGCCATTTCCATAAAAGACCTCAATATCAGTTAATAATTGGAGATAAAGTTAGAGAAGTTGTGATTTTGAGTCCTGGGAATGAAGCCAAAGTCCAGAACTGGGATGGCAGTCGATCAGTGTGTCCAGCTGTGCAGCAAGGAAGCCAGAAAAGAGGGAAGGTCCATTTGGGATATAAGAGCTAGGAGCAAAGGAAGGACAACTCTCTAAGCCACTCTGGAAAGCAGCGTGTATGCCATGGATTCTTCTGGATATAGCTTGAGATGGGGCTACCCTAGGCAAAAACAACATGTGTGCTCAGGATTTTTATATAGGCTGTAGTTTAATGAATTTATTTTTCATTGTCATTATTGTTTAGGCAAAAGGCAAAATTAAGGAGTAAAACATAGCTTTTGGTATTAAAAGGAAACAGAGGGCTAGGGATTTAGCTCAGTGGTTCTGGCGCCAGCCTTGCAAGCACAAGGTCCTAGATTCAATCCCTGTTAACTACATACCACAATGCTAGGCATGGTAGTTCACACCTGTAATTCTAGGTGCACTTGGGAGGCAGAGGCAGGAAGGTTGCTAGCTTGGAATATAAAGTAAGTTCAAGACCAACCTGAACTACAAAATGAGACCCTGTTTCCAAAAAAAAAAAAAAAAAAGATAACAGAGCCACGTTTAAAAAAAAAAATGTCCAAGTGTGGTATAAATGTTCTATTACCTCACACCTTTTGCATTGCAAATGTTTAGTCCATATCAAAAGCAGGACTGCCTGTTATCCAGTGAAAGGTGAAAGAGAAAGGATAAAAGAAAATTGGATCTTTTTCTAAGCCCACATTTCTTCTTTCAGAACTCCAGTGATTTATTTAGATCCTAATCGAGGTGGCATTTTATGGCGTACACATTTATAAATTATTAAGGTATGCAGCTTAAGTAAAATGTTTTTGTATATTATAAATATTTCAACATTTTAAAATTTTAATTTAATTTTAAATTATCATCACTTTATTGTACCATTATTTGTAGCTTTAGCTCAATATGCTAAAATAACAAACTTTAGAAAAACAGGTACCCTAGCAACAGACTTTATTCATGTAATTGTGTTAGTCATTAGGCAGTTTCGAATAAATGCCTGTTAAAATTGCTTTCCTATGATTCAGACTGGCTTGCTCTAATTATTCTCTAGAAACACATTGGCTAGGTAAACATCTTCTGAAATGTGGTTCAGATGCAGTTTCTGAGACAGTCTTAGGCTCATATAATTATGTCTTCTGCTTTGCCTGACAGCTCTCTCACCAAATTTCTTTCCTATATTTTCTTTGTCTCAATGGGTTTTAGACAGTGGATACTTCAAATCGATTTTGTTGAATAAGGTAGCCATACTGCTTGTTTATTCCCATGAAATCTTTCACCCTGTCTGGCACAAAGTTGGGCTTTTTCTAACAGTGACATTCACGGCCTTCCAAGACTTTCATTTTTCCTGTTCCCTCATTCAGCAAATCTATACTGAGTATCAGCTACCATCCAAAATATTGTATTAGAATAAACTGTTTCATGGGTTATAGCTCTATTCAAGGTCAAAGCAAAGACTATGATCAAGTTATATGGACATTTATGGTCCTGTATTATTCTCTCATATTTATAACACAATTGTATATTTTTAGTCTTGATCTTCAATATTATTGTGTATAAAAGGTCCTACTAATTTCCTAATCACTCTATGTCAAAATATAAATTTTTTCATTAATTACATATATTTTCATTTTATAATACTCAATTTATACTATAGTATCATTATATTAGTTATTTACTGCTGTGAAACAGATTACCTCAAAATTCAGCCAAACAACAAATATGTATTGTCTGTCAAAGTCAGGAATCCAGAAGGGACTTAAGTGGATGACTTTGGCTTAGGGTTTCTCAAGAGATGTTAAATGGCAATTTGGGTGTAGGCATCTGAAAGCTTGAATGGGCTGGAAGACCCATATACTAAAGGGTGGATCCAAGGACTCTTGGAAGGAGGCCTCCTGTCCTTGCCTTGGACCTCTCTATAGGGCTTTGATATGGGTTCTTACAGAAATAACCACTGAAGAAAGAGCAAGGAAGGGGCAGCAAGATTTTTATGACCTGCTCTTGGTCAGCACCACCTATAGTCTGTTGCTCCTGAATCATTAAGTCCATCTACACTCAATGGGAGGAGAATTAGGCTCCACTTTTCAAAGAATATAGTATCTAAGAATTTAGGAGCATATTTTAAAATGCTAACAGTTGTGTAGTCATTAAACTTATCTGAGCCATTTCCATGCTTTGACGATGAGGAAACTGAGTCTTGAGATACAGTCATGTGTAAATTCTCTTTTTAATCTCGTGTTTCTGATCTATAAGAATTAAATCTTTGTCTTAATTCTTTGAGCATCTAAACTCTGTGTTTTTTGGCTCCTTTGGAGTGCTCAATCTGTCTCTTTCACTGCTTCTATATATAATATGGTTTACTAAATAGTATGAAATATTTATAAATCCTGCATTAGTCACTTTTCTGTAGCTGGAACACAATAGCCAACACTTGAAGGAGGAAATGCTTAATTTGAATCATAATTTCAGTGAATTCAGCCATGGTTAGCTGGCTTCAAGGTGGAAACATCACAGAAGAAGGGAAAAGCAGCCTGGAAAGAGAGAAGGGGAACAGTGCCACAGAGCAAGGGACAAGGGTCCAGACATAGACACAAAGGCTGCTCCACCAAGATTCATTTAGGATACTTGGAAGTGCACTCCAACAAACACCCAGGTGGATCTCATCAGCCAAGTTGATACTCCATCCTAAAATACACAAAACTTTCAAGAAAAGGAACACTTTCACTACTATTTTCTTTCTCTTTTTTTTTTTTTTTTTACATAGTCTTCCTTTTGTAGTTGATTAGCCTTGAGCTCTCTATGTACTGCAGGCAAACCTTGAACTCACAGCAGTCCTCCTACCTCTGCCTCCTGAGTGCTGGGATTACAAGTGTGAGCCACCAGGCCTGGCTCATTCATTTCTGACACAGAGCCTGGCACAGAGTAGGAACTCAAATGTGTTGAATTGCCCTAAGCTTGTTAATATTTGCTACTACCTTTTTGTATGCCTTGCAAATTAGTATGCTGTAGTTTGAAGTTTTAGATAGATGGCTGATTACTTTTAAAGTGTTACTTAATGGTCTGTAAGGAAAGAATGAGCACACAGGAATAGTAGAGAAAAATGGTTTTTTGTTTGTTCTTACTGTGCTAAAGGAATAGTATAGAAAGAGGTGAAAGGGCAAATTTGGGAAAGTTAATGAAATATTTAAGAAGCCCATTGGGGTGTATATAATTTAAATTTATAATATTAAATGGAGTGTGACTTTCTAAAAAAATTTTGTTTTAAATTGAGCAAATTTGTTTTTCACATGCCAGGATTTGCTACCAGAATATATAGAGGCATCACAGGGGGAAAATATAAATTGGCATAGTATGCACCACATTCAATTGATGATAGAGAATGAGAGGCAAATGAAAACATTTCTATGTTGTTTTTTGTTCCTTCTATCAGAGTGCAGCAAAATCTTAAAAATGGAATGCCCAGCACTGAAGTAGTATACACATGAGACTGCCCATCTGCTGCTAGGAGTTTTGTGTATTTGGGTGCTCTTGACAGTGCCCCTCCACCCAGAATTTGAGGGTGGACTCAAGGATCAGAAGTAAATGGGACCTCACTCCATTCCCTCTGTAAGGATAGCTACTAATTCCAACAGAGTAATCACTAACTTCTCTGTTTATCCATTAATATTTTAAGGACAAAGGAGAATGTCTTCACTGGTAAGTTTAGAAAAGAAAAATGAGAAATATTCAGAAATGTAAAACCATAAAGGTAATATATGAAATAAGAAACAATACAATGATACTCTGTAAACATATAAAGCATTTGCGAGCATTTTCAAAGCATTTTTATGTGACCCTGCAATCACACAAAAACTCTGACAAACATCTTCTGAGGTTTGGAGAAACATACAGATTTACGTTCTCCAGATGAATAACATGAGGTTTAGAGAGGTCAAGTCCTTTATGTTAGGCCACATAATCATTAAGGAACAGATTCTTAGCTGTGAACATAGCACTCTTAATTATAGTTCTACATTCCCATTATTGTAGAATATATCAGTACATTTTTATGATAATTTCCCTTCATGTTTAAGTCTTGCTCGTCATTTTGAGAATGTTCTATCAGGCCATAAGCAATTTAAAATTTTCTACATTTGTTCTATAATGTGTTTATTTTTAAAATTTTTTTATTTTTATTTTTTAATTGAAATCTTTATTGGTACATTACAAATACACATCATGATTGCACTCTACATTGGGAATTATACCAGTATAAGACACAACTTAATTCCCATTTTTTCCCATAGCCCTACCCACCCTACAACCCCCCCATATACATAAAATTTGTTTTCTTTCTTTTTTAGTATAATCTCAATATTTTTCCCGCTTTACCCCATTTGACTTTGAGTATTTTCTATTTCACAATATATAACATACAGTTCTAGGACTCATTTACATCTTTATTTTCTCATACCAGAGAAAAGATGTGATATTTACCTATCTGTGTCCTATTTATTTCACTTCTGAGGATATCCTCAAGGTATGTCAATTAAAGTATAAATGATTCAAACTTATCATTTTTTATGGCAGAGTAATACTCCATTCTGTAGAAGAACCACAGCTTTTTTTTATCCAGTTTCCAGTTGATGAAAATTTGGGTTGTTTCCAAGATGTAGCAATCACAAACTGAGCTGCTATAAACATGGGTGCACATATGTCACTATGATATGAGTCTTTTAATTCTTGTGTGTATATACCTAGCAGAGCAATAGCCAGGTCAAATGGAACCTCCAATGCTACCTTTTTGAGGAATCTCCGAACTGATCTCCATAGGGGTTGTATGAGTCTACAGTCCCACCAGCAGTGGAGAAGGGTTCCTTCCTCTCCGCAGCCTCGCCAACATTTGCCATTGGCTAAGTCTGAAATGGCAGCCATTTTTTGTGGAGTGAGATGAAATCTCAGTGTTGTTTTCATCTGCATCTCTCAAATGACTAATGATGTTGAGCATTTCTTCATATACTACTTAGCTGCTCTTACTTCTTCTTCTGAAAAATATCTGTTCATTTCAAATGCCCATTTTTGAATTGGATCTTCAAAATTGGCTGGGTTGATTTTTATGAGCTCTTTATATATTCTAGATAGTAACCTTTTGCCTGAGGAACAGCTCAATGTTTCCCACAGTATTGGTTGCATTTTTGCTCTGTTGGTGGTTTCCTTTGCTGTGCAGAAGGTTTTTAAAAGAATGAGGTCTCATTTGTTGATTTTTTACAGCCAATTCCTGTGCTATAGAGGTTTTGTTCAAGAAGTCTTTCACTAAGCCAAAGTTTTTTTTTTTTTTTATTATTATCTTTATTGGTACATTAAATATACACATCATGATTGCACTCCATAATGGGGATTTGTACCAGTATAAAACACAACTTAATTCTCATTTTTTCCCATAGAAGCCAAAGTTTTTAAGAGTTTTACCTAACCGGTTTTGCAGCAGGTTTAAAGTGTCTGTTTTAATATTTAGCTCTCTTATCTGCTTCAATTTTAGCTTGGTACATGGTGAAAGAGCCAGATCTAGTTTTAGTCTTTGGCAGGTTAAAGCCCAGTTTTTCCAGCACCATTTGTTAAAGAGGCCATTTTTTATCCATTGAGTATTTTTCACTCCTTTGTCAAAGATGAGGTGGCTCAGTGTATCTGGAGTAGTTTCTGGATTTTCTAGTCTACTCCATTGATCCTCAGGTCTGTTACTTCACCAGTACTGTGCAGTTCTTTTTTTTTTTTTTTTATCACGGTGGCTTTATAGAATAGTTTCGGGTTCAGAGTTGTAATACCCCTCCCACCATGTCCCTGTTCTTTAGAATTGTTTTTGGTATTCTAGGTCTTTTGTTGTTCCAGATGAAAATTGTACTTTTTTATCTGGATCTGTGAAATATACTGATGGGATTTCAATCGTCATTGCGTTGAATCTGTATGGAAGTTTTGGGAGTTTAGCCATTTTTACGATATTGGTTCTTCCTACCCAGGAGCAAGGTATGTCTTTCCGTTTTTTGATATCATCTTCTATCTCCTTTTTCAGAGTGCTATAGTTTTGAAGATATATAGCACTACTTTTTCAGAGTGCTATATATCTTTCACTTCCTTTGTTAGATTGATTTATAGGTATTTTATTTTGGGGGTGTTATTGTAAAAGGGACTGGCCCCCCAATTTCTATCTCAGTGGGTCTACTGTTTGTGTATAAATTGATTTTTGAACGCTGACCTTGTATCCAGCTACATGACTAAATTTGGCGATTAGGTCCAGCAGTTTTTTAACTGAGTTTTTAGGATCCTCTAGATAGAATATCGTGTCATCAGCAAATAATGACAATGTAAATTCTTCCTTTCCTATCTTTATTCCCTTTATTTGTTTCTCTTGCCTAATTGCTATGGCTAATATTTCCAGAATTATATAGAACAGAAGTGGTGAGAGAGGACTTTCTTGTGTTCTTCCTGATCTTAGTGTGAAAAGTTTTAGTTTTTGACCATTTAGTATGATACTGGATGATGGTTTCTCATAGATAGCTTTTATTAGTTTGAGATAGAGACCATCTATTCCAGTCTTCTGTAGGGTTTTGAACATAAATGGGTGTTGTATTTTGTCAAACGTTTTTTCTGCATCAATTGAGATGAGCATATAGTGTTTGTCCTTGAGTCTGTTCATATCGTGTGTAATATTTATTGATTTACATATGTTGAACCATCCTTGAATCCTTGGGATGAATCCAACTTGGTCAGGGTGTATAATCTTTTTGATAATTCTCTGTATTCTATTTGCCAGTAGCTTATTGAAGATTATTGCATAGATGTTCATTGGGGATATTGGCCTGTAGTTTTCTTTTTTGGTTGGGTCTTTCTCTGTTTCTGGAATCAGGGTAATGGTTGCTTCCAGGAATGAGTTTGGGAGTACTGCTTCCCTTTCAATTTCATTAAAGAGTTTAAGAAGTAGAGGCAGTAACTCTTCTTTAAAATTTTTTATAGAATTCAGCAATAAAACCACCAAGTCCAGGGCTTTTCTTTGTTGGCAAGTTTTTAATTACATTTTCAATTTCATAGATTGATATTGGGATATTTAACATTTCTATATCTTCTTTGTTCAGCTTTGGAAGTTCATATGTATCTAGAAATCTATACATTTCTTCTAGATTTTCCATTTTATTAGAGTATAAATTTTCAAAGTAGGTGTTTATTATCCTCTGGACTTCCTCTGGGTCGACAGTAATTTCTCCATTCTCATTCCTATTAACATAGATATGGGCCTTTTCCTTCCTTTGTTTAATAAGGTTGGCTAAGGATTTATCAATTTTGTTTATCCTCTCAAAGAACCAACTTTTTGATTTGTTGATTTTTTTTTACTGTTCTCTTAGTTTCTATTGCATTAATTTCTGCCCTAATCCTTATAATTTCTTGCTTAGTGCCAGCTTTGGGTTTGTCTTTCTCCTCTCTTTCTAGTCACTTGAGGTTCAGCATTAAATTATTTATTTGAGCTTTCTCCATTTTCTGGATGTCAGCCTTCAATGCTATGAATTTTCCTCATAGAACTGCTTTCATTATGTCCCATAAATTTCTATATGTTGTATTGGGGTTATTGTTTAGTTGTAAGAATTATTCAATTTCTTCTCTAATTTTTTCTGTGACCCATTGTTTGGTCAGCAGAGTGTTGTTCAGTTTCCATGTGTTTGTGAAGATCCTGGTCTTTCTTTTGTTATTCAGTGCCAGTTTCAGGGCACTATGGTCCAACAGTATACAAGGCATAACTTCAATCCCTTTATATTTGCTTAAACCTGTTCTGTGAATGAGCACATGGTCCATTTTGGAGAATGATCCATGAGCATCTGAGAAGAATGTAAATTCTGACTTTGTGGCGGTGAAATGCTCTGTAGGCATCTATTAAGTCCATTTCCTAAAGAATCTGGTTGAGCTCAAGTATTTCAATCTTGACTTTTTGTCCAGTAATTCTGTCTCTTTGTGACAGTGGGATATTGAGGTCCCTGTTGTTATTGCATTGGAGTTTATTGGTTTTTCATGTCCATTGATGTTTGTTTTATATAATTGTGTGCATTAAAATTTAGAGCATAGATATTTAAGATGGTTATTTCTTTTTCTTGGATTTTCCCCTGTACTAAACAATAATGTCCATCTTTGTCTCTCTCTATCAGTTTTGGCTTGAAGTGTATTCTGTCGGTACATAAAATCGCCACTCCTGCTTTCTTGCTGTTTCCTGTCACATGGGGTACTGTTTTCCATCCCTTTACTTTCAGTCCATGGGTTTCTTTCTGAATTAGGTGTGTTTCTCGTATGCAGCACATTGTAAGATCTTGCTTCTTGATCCATTCTGCCAGTCTGTATCTCTTAATTGGCGCATTGAGTCCGTTGACATTAATGGTTATGACTGATGTAGGCAAATTTAGTGTTGTCATGTTTTCCTGTTCTTGACTGTGTTATTCTACTTTTGCCCATTTCCTATCAGTTTCTTGTTTGGCCCCATGGGTTGACTCAGTTAGGTCTCCTGGATTTGTAACTTTCCTTATTTTTGTCCAAGATATTCGTGAGAATGTTTTGGAGCACAGGTTTTGTATTTTTGATGTTTTTCAGGTGTTCTTTGTCATGAAAGTATCTTATTTTCCCATCAATTATGAAGCATAGTTTTGCAGGATACATCTGTCAAAGTTGGAAGTTGTTTTCCTTTAGGGCTTAAAACACTTCACCCCAGGCTCTTTTTGCATTGAGTGTTTAAGTTGAGAAGTCCGCTGTGATCCTGACAGGCTTCCCTTGAAATGTAACTGTTTTCCTTCTCTGGCTGCTTTCAGTATTTCATTGTTTTTTGGATATCTGGAACTTTTATTATTATATGCCTAGATGTAGATTTTTTCAGGTCACAGGGTTGTGGAGTTCTGCATGCCTCATATATTTGTATGTCCAATTGTTTTCCTTTTCCTGTGAAGTTTTCTACCATTATCTCAGTGAATAGTTTTTAATGTTATTTGTATTATCTCCTGCTTCGTCAGTAATCCCAATAAATATTGTGTTATTCTTCTTTGAATTATCTAGAAGCTGTTGGATTGATTTTTCATTATCCCTTGTTTTTTTTCCATGGATTATACATTTCCTGTTCATTGGTTGAGATCTTGTCTTCTAGGTCTGAAATTCGATCTTCAGTCATATTCACTCTATTTCATAAACTTTCTATTTCTTTCTTCGTTTCCTGGACTTCTGCTTGTAGGTGTTTAAAATGTTCCATTGCTTTTGCTACCTTGGATTCTATCAACTTGATGATTTCCTCTTTAACTTTATTAATGTGTCCAATATCTCTGCTTTCATCTCAGAGATCAGTTTTCATTTCCATTTTACTAGATCTGCTTTGGTTACCATTTCTGAGGACCTTGGAGACTAGCCTTCAAACTTCTCTATTTCCCTTCCTCCTGTGTTACTTTGAGGTGAGGATCTTTGTATCTGAGACTTTGAGTGTTTCCTCATCTTTGAGTTTTTGTCATTGCTGTTGTTTTTGGCTTTGTACCTGCTCTGTTTTCTGGTGATATTTGTTGCAAGTCTCTTTCCTCCCAATATTTAGGAACCTTAAAATATCAGTGTTTCCTGGGTTGTTCTTTACAGTCTGTATTGGGACCTAAAGTAAAACCCCTAGTTCTGGCTCACCATATGAAGCACTCAAACACCTTCTCTTGACTGCTTAGGTGCAGGAAGGCTCTGGCTCCTACACTGCTAAATGGCATTGCTTGAGGTTCCAATAGGCCCGCCTACTCACCAATACAGAGTCCCTGGGCTTGCTTGTGCAGTCAGCCTCGAGGCCAGTAGGCTGCAGGCCCTGTGGAGGTGCAATGGTACTGGATGACGTTTGAACAGGCCCACCTACTCACCAATACAAAGTCCCTGGATGTGCTTCTGCAGTTCACTTGGAGTAAGTCAGACTCTGGCCTTCCTTGGCTGTGGTGGTGCCGGCTTCTGCTTCCCTGTCTCTTCCCTCTGTTATACTCAGTCCCTTGGAGCTCTTTCTGTGTGGGCCTGGAGTCTGGCAGGCTCCAACCCCGGTGCGTATGCAATGGCGCCAATGCCACCTCCACGGCACTGCCCGCTGTTATACTCACTCCCTGGGCCCTCTTCTGGTGTTTGCTTGGAGGTCAGGAAGCCCCAACCTTGGTGCAGATGCAATGGTGCCAAACACCGTCTGCATGGTGCTGCCCACTGTTATACTCAGTCCCTGAGTGCTCTTCCAGCGTGGGCCTGGAGGCCAGTGAGCTCCAACCCTGTTGTGATTGTAATTGCACCATTACCACCTCCGCGACACTGCCCACTGTTATACTCAGTCTACAATGTCTTTAATCACATCTGATGTTTGAGTATTTTCCCAAGTATCTGATGAACTATTTTTAAAAATGGTCTGAAGATTTTAAAATATTAAATAAAAATTGTACACGTCTGTGATGTGTAACAATCTTTATGTGTATCTAGGTGGTGGAATAGCTGAATCAGTGAATTAACATACATATTATCTCACATGTACTTATTTTTTCATGGTGAGAATATTTTTGTCATTTAATGAGTTTATTGATATACTTTAGATACATTATGATCACATTCAACGTTAAAAATTTGTACTTGTACACGATATATCTTTATTCTCATTTTTCCCTTTCATCTGTCCTGCCTACCACCCAATTCCCTATATATATATATATACCTTTATAGCTATATAAATATAGCTATATATATATAGCTTTATATATATATATATAGCTTTGTGTATATAGCTTTGTTTCCATTTTTTCAATTTTATGATCAAATTTTTTCTTTCCCATCTCTATTTTTCCTACCCACATTTCCCTTTTCCTTTTGAACATTTTCTTCCTATTTCACAATATCTATCATATATTCTGAACCTCATTTGCATCATGGTGAGAACATTTCAAATGTACTGTTTAGTAGAAATAAGAATAAATGTAGTGTTATTAACTGTAATCATCACGATGCACAAGAGATCTCTCTCTTTTTTTTTTATTTGAGGCAGGGTCTCGCTTTGTAGTTTAGGCTGCCTCTGAGCTCAGCCTCAAACTCACATCACATCAATCCTCCTGCCTCTGCCTCCCAAGTGCTGGGATTACAGGCATGAGCCACCATGCCTGGCATTGTGGTATGTGGTACTGATTGCTGCTGGGCATGAGTCTCCACTCCCAGTATGGTATGTGGTTCCTGGGGATTGAACCCAGGCCCTTGTGCTTGTAAGACAGGCGCTGGAACCACTAAGCTAAATCCTTGCCCCACATGAGATCTCTTCTACTTCTCCTTTCTGCTTAAGTGAAAGTTTTTTTCTTTATGACCAACAATTTTCCTAACTCCCACATTCCAGCCTCTGTAGACGATCATTTTATTCTCTTCTTTTGGAGGATAAGTTTTTTACTATTATATAAGTGAGACCATGTGGTATCTGTCTTTCTGATTATTTTATCTAACCTGATGTGCATGTCCTCCCTTCCCCTTCCTCCTCCTCTTCTTTCTTCTCTCTTTCTCTTCCTCCATTCCTGCCTCACTTTCCTTTCTTCTTTTTTACCCACTCCTCTAATCCCCTCCTCTTCTTTCTTTCTTTCTTTCCTTTTTTCTTCATTCTCTTTATATTTTAAGGCTAAGTGTTATTCTTTGATGTATACATACATATTTTCTCTATCTGTACATCTGTTGATAGTGTGAATCTGTACTTTGGTAATTGTGAATGGTTGGAATGAACTAAAGCTATATCTATCTTGCGGGCACACAGATTTCATTTCCTTTGGATGTATACCTAGGAGAAGAGTGCCAGATGAGGCAGGTGCTCTACTGTTGAGCAACAACCCTAAGCTATATTTTCAAATTTTTAAGAAAATTTTACACAATTTTCCATAACAGTTAAACTTTAATTTACATTTTCAACAGTACACATGGTTTCCCCTGCATCCTTGCCAACACATACCTTTTGTCTTTTTGAAAATACCATTATAATAGGCATGTGGTAACATTTTAGTATAGTTTAACTTGCATTTACATGATGATAGTGATACTGAATGATTTTAAATATACCTGTGGCTCACTTGTGTATTTTCTTTTAAGAACTTTCCCTTCAGATTCTTTGTATATTTGATTTCTTATGATATATATAGTTCACTTGCTCATATATTTTCAATAGAAATTCCTTATCAGACGTGTGGTTGGGAGACCTTTTTTTCTGTTCTGTAGGCTGTCTTTTTACTCTGTAGATTGTTTCTTCTGCTGGGCGGAAGCCTTTTATCTTGATATAATTCCTTGCTTGTGCTAGTTTGGAATCTTTGCTTAAACCAATGTTATGAAGCATTTCTTCATGTTCTCTTCTCAAAGTTTCAGGTCTTGCATTTAAGTCCTTTAGACATTTTGAATTGATTTGTACACGTGCTGGAAGGTGAGGAGTTGACTTTCATTCTTATTCATATGGATCTCAGTTTCCCAACACCATCTCCTGGAGACTTTGCACGTTCCCCAGTGTTTGTCTTTGACCTGTTTGCCTAACATTACTTGGCCATAGTGTGTGAATTTATTTCTATTATAGTTCCTAGTCTACATATCTGTTGCTTACAGCAGTACCATGATGTTTTTGTTATGATAGCTTTGTAGTAGCTTTGAAATCAGTAATGTGATGATCTTGCTTTTGTTATTTTTTCACTAAAGATTGCTTTGGTTATTTGGGGTATTTTTGGTTTCACATGAATCTTAGGATAATTTTTCCTTTTTTGGGAAAAAATAGCCCTGGAATATTGACAGAGATTACATTGAATATGGTATTTGTTTGGGGTAGTATGGATATTTTAACAGTA
Source organism: Petromus typicus (assembly GCA_004026965.1). NCBI lineage: Eukaryota > Metazoa > Chordata > Mammalia > Rodentia > Petromuridae > Petromus > Petromus typicus. Next base: position 5,639 of record PVIR01030388.1, on the reverse strand, counting down.
TTAATTCCTTCATCTTGCCTTCTGACTGTAATAGTCAGCTTTCCTGTTGCTTAGACCAAACCCTTTACACACACAGCTTCAAGGAGGAAATGGCTTATTTGGCTCTTAGTTTCTGTCCATGCTTTTAAAGGCTCCCATGTAGAAACATCAAGGTGGAAGAACGTGGCAGAGCAGAATTGTTTTCCTTGTGGCAGCCAGGAAGCAACTGATAAGCGTGCATCAGCATTTGATTATCACCAAAGGTCCATAGTTTAAATAAGTTTACTTCAGTAGTATGCATTATGTGGGCTTTGACAAATATTGATGATATGCATCCACCACCATTATATCCCAAAGAATACCTTCTTTGCCCTAAAAATCCACTGTGCTGCACTTATTTATTCTTTTTCCTAGTCGTCGATATTCATGATCTCTTTGTTGTTTCATTATTAAATACCTATTAATTACTATTAAAATAAACAAGCAAACAAATTTGGTTTTAGTGTAGCTTAAAATGCATGTTGTCACCTTACCTTTGAACCTTTTATTATTATGCTCTTCATTTTCTAGTCATGATTCTACTGACCAAATTTTCCTCATTAAAAAACTTTAGCCTCAGTTGGGTGTGGTGATACACATCTGTAACTCTAGCAGTCAGGAGGCTAAGGCAAGAGGCCTGCCCTAAGTTTAAGGCCCACCTGGGATACATAGTTAAGCCTGAACCTCATTATGAGACTTTACCTCAACAAACCAACAAACAAACTTTTTGGCTCAAAAGGGAAAAAATACCCAATTTAAAAAATTAAAAATCTGTAAATTTTCAGATTTTTTTATAAGAAACTTCTTATTTCTATGGTTCTCTATATCTTGTTAATGTGAAGGATTTAGATCATGCTATCAAGTATTTTTTGATTAAATGGAACTGTACACATTATAAGCATGTATAATATAGTGTTAAATGTAACATATGTGTGTATATATAATCTACATTGTACAAGGCTTAAAATTACAATTTTTCTTTTAGTATTAATTTTAATTTTTTAAAATATAATTTTCCTTCAAGGGGTAGAAATGATTTTCTTTAGGTCAAAGGGGGTATTGCTTTACTGAAACGATATAATTTAACTGGATTCACTTTTAATAATATATAACAGGAAAAGGTTACTTTTAAATATTAAGAGGAAGTGAATTCTTTGGAGAACTCACTTAAAATTAGTTTTACTTTACAAATTATTTTGTAGTGCCATCTTTATTGCCTGAGGTTTAGTTGTGTTGAAACTCAAGCTACTGTGTACAAAATAAGTTCACAAAGAAATTTCACTTAAAAAAATAAAATTCTACATTCAAATGCTTAATATTACACAAATGGAAGCTTCATATTATGCATTTTTCATATACTTTCTGTTTTTCGTATATCTAGTAAGCTTAACAAAGCTGACATCTGCATAGTCTACTTAATGTTAAAAAAAGAATAATTAGAGTTATTATGCTAAGAACAATTGTTACTTTCTTCATCTTGTTAAAGTAAGTTTCTTTTTTGGTTTAGCTTTCAGGAATAATTTTTCTTAGGTGGGGTATTGAAATACTACTGTCATTTCACTTAGCACTAAGTTTTCAACCTGATCAAATAAACTGAGAAATGTTTAATACTCTTGATCAGAATTTGGATATGTTATACAAGTGTCCATTAAGACAAGATAAACTAATTGTCTTTTATGTTAGTTCCTTAGTTATTGATCTAGTAATTGTCTGAAATAGATTCAGCTATTTCCTTGATATAGTGCATAAATACATTCACCTGTCAACTATAACATTAATATAATATTTAAATTGATTCCCTTGCCAAATATTCAATAAATACCTTTTAGTTCTTTATAAGAGTACACAATCATGATTCTCTTTTTTATTATCAACATAAAACTCTACTTTCAGCTAAAGTAAACAGTAATGGTCTCAGACCAGGGCTTTTATATTACAAAAATTTCTTGAGTATCTGTAAGATCAAGTACATTTTTCAACAAAAACACATCCCTTCAGAATAATTAAGAATAACCAGACTGTGAACTCTTGATCCTTGAGAAGTTTGAAGCAGAAATAGTTATTTGTCACAAAGGGACTCAGAAACAAAGTGGAAAAAATAGCTGGTGGAAGTTATGTTCATAAGCGAGCATGTCGACAGACAGTACTTCCTCTACTGCTGTGTGTTCAAGGACAGCAGAGCCAATTCCATTGGCCTATTTCCCTCTTTTGTAAAAACTACCTCAGGTAATTTTTGTGAGGACCAAATATAAGTCGCAACACTCCTTGCTTATTCATTTATTTTGCACTTGATAATTGAATATTAAACATCTGTATGTTAGGCACTGGATCCCCATATTGTAGTGAATGGAGTAGCCATGACTCCTCCATTGAAGAATTTTACCATAACACAGGAGAATATGATGATGGTCAGTTGCCTACAGGCAAAGGTGTTTACCTTGTTCTGTGAGAGTGATATGAATGTGGCATTTCTATTTTCCTAAGATTTCTGTGCTAGTTCAAACATTATTATTTTCATTGAAGAAATATTAATGAGATTTATAATATTATACCTTTTATTCTTTGGGATTATAGAGTGAGAAAAAGTTAATTGATAGTTATTTTTCAAATGCAAAACTGCTGTGCAATATTGTTTCATACAATGTCTGATCAACTTTATTTATTTATTTATTTATTTATTTATTTATTTGAGACAGGGTCTTGCTTTGTAGTTCAGGCTGGCCCTGAGCTCAGTCTCAAACTCGCAGCAATCCTCCTGTCACTGCCCCCTGAGTGCTGAGATTACAGCATGAACCACCACACCTGGCACTGTGGTATGTGGTACTGATTGCTGCTGGGCATGAGTCTCCACAACCAGTATTGTTGTACATGGTTACCAGGGATCAAACCCAGGCTCTTGCGGTTGCAAGACAGGCACTGGAACCAATGAGCTAAACCTCAGGTCCTCAACTTTTAAAATAAATTCTCTGTGACATAAAGGCATGCATTTTTTAAGTGAAAGCCGTGACAAGGGTCATTTAATGACAGTCATAGTAAATATGTATTCTATAGGCAGAATACAATATTCTCTGGGTTATAGAAAAAAATATGTCTCCAAATGAGTCTTCAACACACCTACAAAAGCAACTCAAACTGCAACAGAAAAATTGAAAATGAAGCAGAAGTACAAAATGCCAGAGGGAATGAGATTCTTTTTCATTTTGTTTTGTTTTTTGAGACAAGGTCTCACTTTGTAGTTCAGGCTGTCCCTGAGCTCAGCCTCAAACTCACATCACAGCAATCCTTCTGCCTCTGCCTCCTGAGTACTGGAATTACAGGTGTGAACCATTATGCCCGGCACTGTAGTATGTAGTACTGATTGCTGTTGGGCGTGAGTCTCCACGCTCAGTATTGTGTGTGGTTACTGAGGATTGAACCCAGATCCTTGCGCTTTCAAGATAGGTGCCAGAACCACTGAGCTAAATCCCCAGCCCAGGAATGGCATTCTTAAGTGCCAATGAATGGTGCATACAGTCCACTCTACAGGCGCTGAGTAAAAAAGGAAATCAACTCTGGCTATGAAGGATATGGAGGAATTAGTGGTACGTGTGGGAGAAGTAGCATTGGATCTTGAAAAGTGGATATTTATATAAATAAAGAATGTCTAGGTAGAGGGCAGTGATTCAGGGTCTGTTAACTTCCAATAGGAGGAGCTGAAAAAAAATGTCATCCAATTCTAGACTAAGTGGCTAAAGAGGAATTCTACTTTAAAGAGTAATTAGTCTTTCTTAAATAATACTTAATATGGCTTTTAACACTTTTCACATGAAACTGACAAAAGACTATAAGTACATGGGCCAGCACACACCCCAAGTCATTCCCTGCTCAGACTCCCAAGAATGAAGGACTCCTCTGTTCAGCCACTTTTTAACTGTCAGAAGGACACTGCTTAGTCATGAAAATTCATCCTGTATTTTCCATGAAACTATAACCTCTGTATTTAATCTGGGTAAGGAGCTATTGGTAGGACTACAGCTATTGACACTGGGCTGACTGGGTTTAAATCCTCATCCTGTCACTTTCAATGTGTATGACCTTGAGCTAGTTACTTAACCTATCTTTCCCTCAGTTTTCCCTTTAGTAAAAAGGGGGTAATAATAGTATCTATTACACAAGGTTGTTGAAATAATAGTTAACATAGCTGGGCATAATGGCTCATACCTGTAATCCCAGCACTCAGGATGCAGAGGCAGGAGGATTGCTGTGAGTTCGAGGCTGAGCTCAGAGCCAGCCTGGACTAAACAGCGAGACTCTGTCTCAAAAAAAAAAAAATTAACACATATAAACTATCTAAAATGGAGCCTGAAGCACATATTATATATGTGTGAAGAGCTTACATATATATTTCTAAATATATAGTATATGAACATAAACTAAAATGTTTAACATATAAGCATAAACTAATATGTTTAACATATAAACATATATTAATATTAAGGGTGCTAGAATCTGTTAAATTATAATGCTATTATGTTTAACAGTGGGTTTTTTAGACATAAAGTGATCAGGACTAAAAGCTTACTTTCTATCAGTGGTTACTTACTGTCAATGGTTACAAACAGAGAAACTAGCACAGTTCTTTAGTGGTAGCACATTAGGAAAACCCAACATTGAAATTTGGCATGGCAACACTTTCAGTGTTTGTCTTGGAAAACACAGTGCTGCTTACTTTTCTCCTTAGCGCTCTGTCAGATCAACTCTGTAGCCACTTAGTAGCAGATGAACATGAGCTGATGTTCTCTTTGGCCTTGTTCTCTGAGAGCTGGCATCAGAATTTCGTCGGTTCAGTGAACTTGATCATCTTTTAGAACTATTTACCTCTGTTAATGTTAGCTGAGATTAAATGAGGCTATAGAGTTTTAAAATAGTAAATGTTTCTTCTCATCAGGAATGGATTAAATATATACAGTGACATATACACAAACTGTATATGCACTGGCTACTAATGTGTGAAGCAAAGGGTTTATATTATTTATAATCTGCTATGATGAAAACACAAATATAGCTACACAGTCATTTGTTAGTGCTGTTTGATTTCTTATGACATTTGTTTCTCTTAAACAAAGCTGATGTCATTTAAAGAATGTTATGTGTATTTTTTTAATACTGAAAACCAGAGAACAAGCTGTTTAGTTTCAAGGTCAACTTTAGTTATTATTTGTATTCTTGACTATCTAGGCTCCTTCTGGTGGGTAAAGTTATTTAGGAAGTTGTTTATTTATTTCCTCCTCTCTTCCTCAGGTTTGACACATACATTCCTGGATAATTTAACATCCTGCTTCTGAGTAACATGGTCTTTAGTGTTCTGTTTGTTATCTGGTACCATTTCAAGGTAGAATTCCTCTGTCCCAATTCCTGAAAGCTAAATTAATGATAATACACTAAAGTGACTATGTACTCATTACTTATAATTAAATAAAAGTAACAAGATTTCTTTCTATGTTTGTGAGATGATTTAATGTCACAGATGTGCCTAAATCTTTCTTCATAAATACTTAAGGTAAATTTGTTCTACTTTAAAGAACAAAATAATTCTATTAGTTTGATTTTATCATCTCATTATTTTGGAGCATAAAAAGAAT
>PVIR01030387.1:0-20240 GCA_004026965.1 Petromus typicus | reverse complement strand
TAGTTATGTTTAAAATCATATTTACTGCCAAAATGGTTCTCATCAAATGGATTATCATTTGATACTTCCACCAGGAGAAGGTCTGTGCTACATCATTCACTGAGGACATCTCAGCAAGGAGAAGCAGAGAACTGAGAACATGCTAGACACGCAGGGTCTGGTTCTTCTCCAGTGATGACTGAGTGACCACTGGGCAGCTGGATTCTGTTTAAGGCACTGTTGGTGACTGCCACAGATTCAGCAGAAGCAGACCCTGAGGAAAAGATTCCCCTATGGGTGGCTTATTTAGGGTTTGGTCATGGGAAAAACACTGGGTGAAATACATGAAATAATATATTTCAGAACCAGGACAATAGCAGTAAGTGACAGTAAATGCTGAAAAAAGGGGTAAAAAGAGCATGGTAAATCTTAGGACTGGCAGAGCTCACTGCCTAGAGAAAGCACCTGGGCTCCAGCACAGGGGGAGGAACCCACACACAGCAGGCAGGAAGGGAAGCCAGTTGACAGGACAGAGTACAAAGAAGAGAAAGAGGCTCAGAGAGAGCTGCAGAGCTCCTGGGAGTTCCTGCTGGGCCCTGGCTGAATTACTGATGGGTCAGTAGGAATGAGAAATGCACCCATGGCCAGGAGAAAAGCCAGTGCAAAGGAGCAGGCAGAACACTTTGAGCTCCTTTAATATGGGAACTAGTCCCTAGTTCAGCAGCAGAATGGAGATACTTCTTGATCTATGGGGCAGCTGGAGGAGCACTCAGAAAAACATTGCCATAGCAGTGAAATTGAATTAGCCCTGGAATAAAGGCTGTTTGCTTCCTTAATTCAACTGAAAACACAAGCTTCAGATGTCTAAGTATAAAATTCAAGTATCTTTAACAAAAAGTCTAGCTCCTCACAAAGTAGAGATTATAAGGTCTATCACAAAATTACAATTTACCAAGCACGTGAAACAGGAGAAATACAATCAATAATGACAAAAATTAATCTATAAAAATAAAGAAAGTCACAGGTTATAATATTGAGACATAAAGATATTGAAAAATCTACCCTACGTGCAGAACTCCCCCTTCATCTGTGGTTTTGCTATTGTGAGTCAACTACCATTCAAATGAAATGGGGTAAAAACAGTATAATCATGTAATTTTTGTGAGGAGCACATGCACATAACTTTTGTTATAGTCAGTATTATAATGATTTGTTTTATTGATTTTTATTATTTTCAATTTATTACTATGTTTAATTCATAAATTAAACCATATCATAGGTATGTATATACCTATGTAAAAACAGTATATATATATATATATGGAAATATTATCTAGTTTCAAGAATCCATATACCTACCCTATAAACATGAGAAGGTAGAGAAAAAAGCATGAACACAGAGAAAGTAAACGAAGACCTAAATGTAACCTCTCAGGATGAAAAACAATGGAATTATGCTTGCAGTGAAATATGTTAATAGTGTATCTTTTCTCTGGTATGAGAAAATGAAGATGTAAATGAGTTCTAGAATATATGTAGATACTGTGAAATAGAAAATATTTAAAAAGAAATGGGGTGTAGGGGTAAGTAACAAGGGGAAAATAATGTGACGGTAATAAAAAAAGGAAACAAAGCCTATGTATATAGGTGGCAAGGGATTGTAGGGTGGGTAGGGGAATGGGAAAAAATGGGAATTAAGCAGTGTCATATACTGGTACAAATTCTCAATGGTGAGTGTGACCATGAGGTGTGTATATAATATACCAATAAAGATTTGAAAGAAAAAGAAAGAAAGAAAACCAATGTAAATAGTATCAGTAAAAGACTCTGCAGAATGAAAGATAAGTAAACTTGAAGGCACAGTAATGTCAAGCACAAAGGATGAAACCAGGAAAGAAAACACACTCATTTTACGTTCGCTTTGATGCATTGTGACCAATGTCACTGATTGTGTAGCCCTTCTACAGTGAAGATACAGACTGCTCCCATCACTGTCCATTGTTTTCCTGTGTTCTAGCTGGGCATGGTGGTGGACATTACAGCCCAGGGTACTTGCAAGACTGAGGAAGTGGATTGCTTAAACCCAGGATCCTGTTTAGCAGGTAGCATAGAAATGACAGTAAGATCATCAGTAAGTAAAAACAAAAGCACAAGTTTCCCTATGTCCTTTCATTATTATATTCTCAACCCCACTTCTCCACATAGGCAACCTCTGCCCCTGACCTGCTTTCTGCTACTTTATGTGAGATACATCTTATTCGGTGCTGTGTAGTAATGGAACCATACAGTAAGTCCTAGTAACTTTAAATAAGTTTCATATCGACCAGCTTTGTTTTGTATTCAGTGTGCCCTCTTTACAGCTCAGTAGTTTCAGCTGTATGGATGCTCCCTTCTTACATCATCTAGTCATCAGTCGGTTTACAGGGAGTGGGAATAAAGCTGCTGCGAACTTACATGAACAGGTGTGCACGTATCTCAAATAATACCAGGGATCGAAGGGTGGGGCCTGTGGTAAATGTATGTCACCCTTATAAGGAAGCATCAAACTGTTTTCGGAAGTGACAGCTCATTTTCATCCTTACCAGCTGGTACAAGAACTTGAGTCAGTGTCAGTGCGCAGCAGCACCTCACTATGGATTTGGTTTGCATTTTCACGACGACAAATGATGCTGAGCATCTTTTAATATTTTTATTGGCCATTTATTTATATTTCTTTGTAAAGTAGCTATTAAGATATTTTATATTTTTTTTATTATTGAATAGTGAACGTTCTATGTTCTATGTTCTAGATACAAGTCCTTTACTAGGTGCATCCAGTAAATGCTTTTTGTTTTCTCTTCACTTTGTTGCCTTTTCATTTTCTTAACAGTGTCTTTGAATAAACAAAAGTGTAAATAATCATAATTTAATTTCATTCTCAGGAACCATCTTATTTACTTGATGAGTCTGGTATTATTTCAGCATTTGAGAGAAAAGAATCCCCAGAGGCTCATTTCTTTATTCGGAGCCGGACAGTCGGAGACAGTGTAGCATGAAACCTTCAGTTTTATGTTTCCAAGTCTGGTCAGAATTTGAGTGGATGAGTGCGGGAGCAATATGGAGATTTCTCCTATCGAGTGCACCTAGACGAGGTGCTTTCCATGGGAAACCACTCTCAGAGATGAGGCTTTCCGGCTGCGGGCATCAATCTGTATTCCAGCGGCGGCTCTGTCCTCCCACCCACAAAGGAGGCTGAGCAGAAAGAACAGAAGCTACCAGCAGTTTCAAACTTCTTCAAGCTGAAAGCTATTTATTAGACCTGACAGACGATGGCAAGCGCGATGGTGTGCCTTCTCATCTCCTCTGACCTCCCATCAACTTCTGTTCCCTTCCAGGCCTTTTTTTTTAAAATCGCTTTTTAATGATATCCATAATTCATGAAAAGAAACGATAAAATCAAAACATATTACGCCGGCCTTATAAACAGTGCTATTAATTATTAACAGGCCAAGAAGGAAGTCTGAAACGATCCCAAAGGTGAGAGAGATAAAAGCCCGTGCATGCGCGCCCACACACGCACGGTTCTCAGCCTGCACACGGACCCCTCCGCTGGGAAGCGCGCAGTTTGGCTAACAGAGCGACCAGAGTCATCAAGGAACACAAAGGCCTAACACCACCCTGGCCTCAGCGGGCCGGGCTCTTTCTTACACACTGCTAAGGGCAGAGCTACTCCTCTGTGTGGTCAGTTCAATTCTCTAAATACTACTGACTCTTCTTTTATGATTAAAGCTTTACTTTCACTGTCAAACAATAATGGTATATGTATGGGGTACAATAAGATATTTACTTACCTGGATATATTGTGAAAGTATCAAATCAGACTAATTAGCACATTCACCACCTTAAATAAGTAGTCACCATTTCTTTGTGCTGAGAACACTTAAAACCCTCTTTTAAGCTGTTTTGCAATGTACAGTGAAATAGAACACTGTAACAAAGCTTTGTATTCATTAGCCAACCTCTCCACTCTCAGCCAACGCTTCTAGAGCCTCTGACTACCCTGCTACTCTCAACCTCTGTGCAATTTATGTTCACATTCCTCATATAAGTGAAGTTCTTTCTTTATTCACAGGGCTTATTTCATTTAATGTAATAACTTCCAGTTCCACTCACGTTATCACATATGATAGGACTTCATTCTTTTTATGGCTGAGTAGTATTCCATTATGTCTACTTACTATATTTTTAAAAATTCACTCATCTGTTAAATATCAGTGAGGAATTTTCACTTCCTGTCTATTCCAAATTATGCTAGAAGGGTTACAAACATATTTTTTAACATACTGATTTCAATAAATAGCATTAAGATAACCAGATTTCTGAATTCAGAAGAAGGAAATTGATTCTTACTGTAAGCCTTACACAAGAATTGAGGCAACTTGAATTACAAACTTAAACATAAGTCCTGATACTATAAAGCTACTAGAAGAAAATGTAAAAAGAAAGCTGCAGGACATTGTTCTGGATAGTTTCTTGTGTATGATCCTGAAAGTACAAACAATGAAAGCAAAAACAAAGACAAAAATTAGATTCCATGAAACTAGAAAAGCTTCTGGACAGCAAAAGACATGCTAGAGTGACGATATAATCCACACAATGGAAGAAAATATGTACAAAGCATACATCAGATAAGGGGCTAAGATTCAAATACAGAGGGAATCCAATCCATATTAATTTCTTTAATATCCAAGAAACAAACGGACCTATTTTAGAATGGGCAGAACACTTAATTAGATATTACTCAAGATAAATGTCCAACAGAGATGCTCAATATCTTTGATCATAAGAGAAACACAAATCAAAACCACAATGCCTTATCACACACAACAGTAGAGTGGCTATTACCAAAAAGTTGGACAGTAAAAACTGTTGGTGAGTATGAGAACAGGAAAAATTTACTCTCTGTTGGTGGTATCGTGCACTAGGGCAGCAGTTTTAGAAAACAGTGAAGAGCTTCCTCGAGAAACTAAAAAACTTGAAGCAACAGTTCCTCTCTCAATGCCATAATGAACACCAAGGAGGGATGGAAAATGTTTTCCAAAACAAACAGACTGTAAAGCGCAGAGATCCATCCTTCTTTTAATGTTTTATTTTCCCCACCTAAATAGAATCACACCTCCTTGTACCAAAGCTGGCAAGTAGAGAATCAACTTTCACTTGAAGACACAGTACATTAGGGAAATTTACTCTAAATACTATCAATGTCCTAGACCCCATCTAGCATCTAGAATTCCTCAAATAGAGATATATTCCTTAGGGACACACAAATTGCCCCAAGCTTCAGGAATACAGTAAACCCAGAGATTCGTGAGGGTTAGGGCACCCATGAATTATGAAAACCCATGAATTGCAGATATGGTCAGAAAAATGCCTATGAAAGCCCATTTTTACAGTGTAAACCCTAAATATGCTATGTCTCCTGCAGTTATATAATTTCATTTAATAAAATATTGTATTAATAAAGCCTTAGAAGTTCCAGGGCATTTTACCAACATCTTAGAGCTTTATCAAGAACAAATCTGAGAATATTTAAGATAGCTACACCCTGTACAGCAGTGATTCCAGAATGCTGGTGCATCTGCTGGAGACATATTACAGAGCAGCAGCCAGTCAGCAGCAAGGAGAACTGAATAATGTTTCTGGATTTGCTATTCACTAACCATCACCAGCCCCACCAAAAAAAATTACAGAGGATATTTGGAGTTTTCATGAATTTGCAGTGGTTTCTGTGAACAATTATTAGTTAAAATCTAAGGAAAAAAATCTATGAAGGACTGAGACTACAAACTCTGAACCAGGACTTCAAAGAGGTATATGGTACCACCTGGAATGTGGCTGCACAAGCAACTTAGGACCCTTAGTCCTCTGAAGTCCCTTTTTCCATCTGTTAAATAGGATAAATAATATCACCTGTCTATTTGGGCTGTTCTGAGAGTTAAATGAGGTGACACCCTAAAGATATCCACAAACACAGAGTGCTAGTTGTGAATGGCCAGGAACTCAAAGAAAGGGCAGGAAGAGATACCTAAGAAACTTGCAGAGGGCTAGGGGTCAGTAGATGAGCCAAACTTCACTACAGTCTCTTAAATAATTTTGTCAGTGTCCATGATTGGTGGTAATTAATAAAGAAACACAGAGTGAATGTGGTTAAGAGAGAACAGAACTGGTCCACTGTCATTGGGACAGGCCCAAGAAGGCCAATGAGGCTGGACTGAGATTGTCACCTCTGCTGCCAGAAGACGAGTTGAACCGAGTGAGAAGCTTTCAGCGTGAAGAGGACATTGGTTATGTTTTTCTCTGGAACCATCTAGTTCAGCCAGAATCATGTATTTTATTTTCTTATTTTAAATAAAAGAGCTTTTCTATGGCATTTTTGTAATTTTTCCCTCTCAAAATTGGTGGCACTGGATTCCCACCAAAATCCTAGAGAAGAATGTACTATTTCAACCTAAAGAATTTTTCATTTGAGAGAGGGAAAAAAATGGAAATTCCAGAGAAGCTAGACACAGATAACTTTTTTCTTTTGGTCAGAGGCTAAGAAAGGGTCTTGTAGGGAGAAAAATCTACTGTTGTCAGAAGGCTAATGTTTGTCCTCATCACCTTCTTCTCCCCTAGCAACATCAGGACATATCTGCAAGTGTCTTCTCAATCAAATTCTGCTCTAGGAGCCACCAGGAGAGGGTTAGCTGTGTTTTAACTACATAATTTCAAACATCAGACTTCAGCCCAGACATCATATACCTTTTTTTTTTTTTTTTTTTTTTTTTTTTTTTTTTTTTTTTTTTCTTTTTTCGGTTTCAATGCAAAGGCAAGATTTACAACCAGGAGAAGACTGTGATGTCACAAGACTTCTGGCAGCTTTTTAACCAAGCTTTCACTTCTAGTCACACTATCACATCCTCTTCTGTTTTCACTTTAAAACTCAAAATGCATTAGATTTCTTCCTTTTAGAGCTTCTGCTTTGATTTGGGGAAAATACTATACACAAATATATATGAAACTTTGCTGTCTTCTTAAAGGTATCTGGCAGAAGTTGTATTTTAAGAGAAAAAACTAATCACAACTAATAACCAACAATCAGACACCAAGGTGAACTGGGACTTGATCCCTACAGCACCCACCTCACTCTGGCTTTCAGAAGAGGTCCAGCATCAGAGGGCAAGAGGTTTACAGTATCGGAGTGTTATGTGCCAGACTCTGGAGCTCAGTGCTTTCTACAGTAACTTCAAGATGGATTGTGCTTTCTATTTCTGGACTCACACTGGGAAGCCAATTAAATTAAAAGGATATTCATTTCACTATATTTCTCTCTAGGCTGCACACATAGAAATGCAAACAATTCCTATTGAGTGTGTTTTCTGACTGAAAGAGAATGAGATTGCAACACCAAACCCTGTATACATCTCAAGATCCAATTTTCCTTGAAGGAGAGAAACACAGCCCCCAACTCTTGGGGATAATTATGTAGCTTCTTTTGCAATGTGAGTTGAGGGAATCCTGAGTGAGGAGGTGGTCAGCTTTCAGGGGTTCAGAGAACCTCACTATCATGGTAGACAATGGGTTGACAGTATTGAAATGGGCACAAAGGAGAAGAAAAAACACTTTTTTTCCAGAAAAATGAGGAAAAGCAAAACATAAATATAGCAAATATTGTTTCCTTGATGTTGAATAAGTCATGGTGTTGCAAGGAAAATCATTGTCATTAATTCCTGACCTTACCAAATTGTACAATTTGGAGAAAGGGTGCTATGTATTCCTACAGCTCTGACCAAAAGACCAGAAGTGAGTTATGGTGATCTGACTGGACTGAATTGTGGATGACAATGAGCAGATCACAGAAGCTAAGGCTGCACATGATGTCACCAGTGAGGACTCACTCTGTAGGCAAGGGTGGGGACCCATCCCTGTATCTGGGACACTGAGTCTTAAGGAAGGTCAGTGAGGAGTGGACTCTGGGGAACTGACCTCATATATCTACAGGTGGAAATGTCTTTTCCAAAACAGTTTGACTGTGGGGTGTGGTGCACACTCCTGTAATCCCAGCACTCTGGGTGGCTGAAGCAGGATGACTGCAAGCTCAAGTCTAGCCTCAGGAACTCAGCAATTTAGTGAAACCCTGTCTCAAAATTAAAAAGCCAGTAAATGTAACTTGTGCAAAGGTCCTGAGTTCCATCTCCAGTACTAAAAATAAAAATAAAAGAATTAACTGGTGGCTTATCCAAGAAGATGAACAAACAAATAAAATATGCAAGTTTCTTTCCTTAAAACATGTATGGCACATGGGATGTAGAGAGACTGGCTTCCACTAGACCTTTTACCAAAAGGATTTCAGTTTTGGAGAGGTGACCTTCCCAAGATGGAACATGACTTTCAGGCTAGCATATAGTCTATAAAATAACAGACCACAACCTACCATTTGGAGATCATTTTGTGCACCTGGCTAGCCCAAACTGAGGCTTGTCACTGTGAAATGTTAGGCAAGGCCACCAGTGCCTGATGGGAGAGAGGATGTGGCTTATGAAGGTCACCATGGCCTTCATTAGGACTTATGAAGACTCATCTGGCAGGATATAATAAGCAGAACAAAATCTGAAACAACAAAAAAATTCTCAATGTTTACAAAAGTCCAAATCTGTTTCACAGAGAAAGGAGCCATTTGGAGAAAACTGAAAACCATTTGATTTTATCTTCACTTCCACAAGAAAAAAAAATCCCCATCTGAGGGCTATTCAACTCAGCTTTTGAAATTCACATCAATCAAGAAATGATTGGAGGGAAGAAGGAAAGAAAAGAGATGAGAAAGACTGGTACAGTACAGCTAAGGATGTGAAAAATGGTCCAATTGTTTTCTTAACCTATTTCTTAAATTTCAGAATATACTCTTATTTTCTTCCTCTCATAAAACAGAACAAGTACAAACCTCAAACCTGACCTTAAAATCAGGTAAAATCTTCTCTGATATTTATGTTAGCAAACAGGATCCAGATAAATAGGCAATTTTTATTCATCTACATTTCTAGTAGCCTCTAAAAAGTTGTGAAATGTAAACCAACAGGTATCACAATTGATCAGAACAGTCTATTCATAAGATTCCCCAAACAGTAAGCAGACTAAATACTCACATTTCACATGATGAAGTCCTGGACATCAAGAAGCATTCACAAGCCACAAATGCATTCCCAACTTAAATAAGCTCACAAGCATATTACACAGTAGAGTGTAGTCATTTCTCTGTACCTGCAAGTACTTGGCTCCAGGGTCCCTGAAAATACTAAAATTCTATGAATGCTCAATTCCCCTACCCCTACCTAAATGCCATAATAACTTCCATACAGCCTCCCATAGACCTTTATTCCCTTCTAGGATACTTATAACTAAGATAACAGAAATGCTATATAAATAGTTGTTACTCTGTATTGTTTTGGGAATAAAGACAAGCAAAACAGTTGTACCTGTTCAGTAGAGATAGAATTGGTTGTAAAAGGTACAGATATGGAAGCCAACTGTACTTCTCATTTAAGTGCATTTACATTTAATTTTCACAAACAGCCAGTTGATCCCCAACAGTAAAAGACAGATTAGTGTTGATACTGGAGAAAAGGGACATGGCATACTTGTCATGTTCTAGTTTTTTAGTACAATTCTATGGATACACCTGTGGAGAAATTCATCAAGCCACACTCTTATTATGACTTGTGGGTTTTTTTCTGCATTTATGTTTACTCCAATAAAAAAATTAACATGTTACACTAGCAAACTTCAGGAGGTATGATCGACATGTGCTCTACTTTTACTGTGCTAGTGATTCTTTGACTACATAAATTCACCAAAACCCATCAAGTTGCACCCTTACCATGAGTGAATTTTATTTTATATAAACTATACTGCAAATACTTCTTTTAAATGTTAAAGGGTCTGGGAAAAAACATCCTATTCTCTATGCACCAAGGCAATTCAAAAACATTCAGAACAAAAATAACCAGTTGCATTTACTCTTGAAATTTATTTTGCAAGATAAACACATAATTCAATTCAGTAGCTCAAATATACAAATGTGCATAGATTCAACAGCAAGGATTCTATTTATATATGAGTTTTAATACTAGCCAATTGGAAAACTGAAGCTTCTTGTAAATCAACTTTAAAATCATCTAAATTTCTGGGAATGTGACTAATGTGCAATATCAGCTCATTATCAAAGCTGTGTAAAAGCACACTGCCAACACACAACCATAACCTTCATCACACCCAGAGGAGCTAGGGCTACGAGAAAGCTCAGCAATATCCCAGGGCTCTCCTTCACTTTGGTGTGGCAAGTGGCCCTCAGCTGGTTGATGTAAACTGGCCTGGGACAAGTTGATACACTGGTGACCCTCCAACACAGTCCACAATGATTCCTGGCCACAGATAATACCATTGTTCATGGTACAGAAAATAGTGCTGTCCCATGGAACAAATAGGATATCCTCAAAACTGAATTAGCCTAAGAGTTAGACATAAAGCAGTCATAGCTCCTGATGTGTGCTCTGGGATCACTTAGCCTCATAGAAGCCATGTAGAAAAGACACATAATCGGACTCTTGGAGAGACTGACCAGGAAAAAAACCATGAGTAACATCTCACCTGTTCTAACAAACACAAGTGCAAGCCATCTTCGAAGTGGACCTTTCAGCCAAGTTAACTTTTCAGATGTCTGTAGCCCCTGAGCCAGAACCTTAAACCAGAACCAACCTCTAAACTACTGCTGAACTACTGGGCTGAAGGAATTCTGCAAGAGATTAATTCTTTTTGTGTATGCTGATAAATTTTGAGATAATTTCATACATGGTCATAGGTAGCTAATATTATAGACTATACCATATATGTAGGCTCATTATTAAATAGTCTAGCCTTGATATATTCTTGTGGTGGTAATCAGAGATTCAAGGAAACAAGGGAAAGTATAGTATTTACTTTCCACATTTCTACTTAGTGTTATATCTTCTAGGGTCCCTTTGGCCAAATCAGATTCTTTAGGCAGGTACTGTAAGGTTGAGTGGTAAAAAGTCTTGTTGGTGATTATAAATCTATGCACGGATTCATGAACACAGCTGCACTTAAAATGGTGACACCTGTTAGTTCCTTTACCTTGGACATGGGCAGAACTTACTGACAGGACTATTATGAACACAATATGGCAAAGGTAATAGAGAGTAACAGCCCTAGCTAGAGCATAATATGAAATGTTTAGGTTTGACCTTTCTCTTCCCTCTCCTCTCCTCTCTCTGTCTCTTTCTCTCTTGGATATCTTGCTCTGGGGAAAGCCAGTCTCTTGTTACAAAATCAGACCTACAGAGAGGTCACCAAGGAGAGGAAGTGATGACAGCTAGCAACGGCCAGTTCCAACCTCCTGCAAGTCCATCCAACATTCAGACAGTTTAACTGTTTTCAGATCCCCAATCTAAGCCACTCCTGAGTATTTCTCACCAACAGAAATCAGGGAAGATGCTGAATTTTTATTATTTCTGTAAGTCACTGTGGTATGGGACAATTTATTATGTAGGAATGCAGAGCAAGTACAAGGAAGACAGGATAATTAGTGGTTTTTGTTTTGTTTTGCTTTTTTGAACCACACAGTCAGGATTCTTATTCCTACAAATAACTGGACCCACTATAACTAGTTTAAACAGAAAAGAAACACACTGGAGAGTATTAAATACCTTCCAGAAAACCTGAGCGTTATGTCTAAAGTTTACAAAGGCAACAACACTGGCCCCGGAACAGGGTACCTCTGTTCCATATAGGACTCTGTTTCTACTGCAGCTGAGTGAAGGTACCTCAGTTCCCTGAGGAAATTGGAACAAGATGCCAGAATCCCCACAATTTATTCCTTCAAAAGCTAGCAGCCTTTACTTCTCCTTCACCTAGGGAAGGCTTCTGTGACACACTAGCCACATCATTGTGTTCTTTCAATCAGAAGTCTCACATAGATGCAAATAATTGGAAAGATCTGTCTGTGAGGGGCAATGAGGGAAAAATGAGTTGTGGGCTGCATTCAGAGGGAAATATTATTATTATTAAGGCGAGAAATACCTCAATCATAGAAAGAATGGTTCCAGCAGTGCTGAGTCATTAGGAAATCTGACAAATGCTCATTTCTTTTCCCCAGACAAAATCATCACTACACTCTAGTTTAGTAGGTAATTGGAGAAATTATTGACATGTCTTTCTATTTCCTGGACTCTAAATTGCTAAATAAGTTTCATCGCCAGAACTGCTTCAAATCAATTGCTAATGATAGACTAGAGCTATATGTTAGGACAAGGTTGCATCTGGCCTCTGCTGGAAAGAGATGTGGAATCCAGATGTCCTAATATCACGGATGCTGCAAGTTTGTGTTACACAATTGATATCTGCAAAAACCAACATCTTTGGTCTCAATGTTTTCTTATGTCCTCTAGGGAGGATCTGAAAACATTTCATGAAGTTTTGTCATTGTTTAGGTTAAAACTGTTCACATTGCCCAACCGTCTTTTACCTGCCTCACTGAAATGGCATCCAAACAGATCCATGTTCCCTTTATCTACTCTGATAGTTCCTAGAATCTAGATTCTGGCTAAATCTGGTCTCCCAGCTTGTCTTCTGCTCTCCCTCCTGATGTCCCTGTCAGCTACCATAGGACCCCTTCAGAATACCGGAACTTCCCCAGATGGAGGATAACTATCAGTGATGACAATCATTAGTATAATCAACTGTTTACTTCCCTCAGACTTACTCACTTCATGCTCTCTTGTTTATTTCTCAAAATTCAGTCAATCTGCGCTGGGGATTTAGCTCAGTGGTTCCAACGCCTGTCTTGTAAGCACAAGGACCTGGGTTCAATCCCCGGTTAACCACATACTATACTGGGTGTGGAGACTCACACCCAGCAGCAACCAGTACCACATACCACAGTGCCGGGCGTGGTGGCTCACGCCTGTAATCCCAGCACTCAGGAGGCAGAGGCAGGAGGATTGCTGTGATGTGAGTTTGAGGCTGAGCTCAGGGCCAGCCTCAACTACAAAGCGAGACCCTGTCTCAAAAAAAAAAAAAAAAAAAAAAAAATCAGTCTATCTGTTTGAAAAAATTGTGGATAAGCTTGTTACACTTGACCCCTTTTGTTTCATTTCCCTGTTTTGATAGTATGATTATTTTTTTCCTCATACTAATCAATGTTTACAGTCCCACAATTTGATAAAACGTTCTCTCAACTAACACACATACACACACACACACACACACACACACACACACACACACACACATATACATACACACAGGCACACACAGAGAACTTCAGGGCTAACTATGCTAAGTCCACGTTGAGTTGTTTCATCTTCCTTGTGCGAATAAAAAAGCAGACTGGTGTATGAAGACTGCATCTTCCTCCTCCTCCCCCCTCCCCTTCCCCCTCATCCCCTACTTGAAGATGGGTATTTGCTTATGCTGTAGACCACTCAGACATTTGTTTAAATGCTATCTCTGTATCAGCAGGTGGGGGCAAGGTGCTTCATTCTTATGTGCTCTTGGGTCATGCTAACTCCCTTGGTCCAAGGACTGTAGCTTATATCACAGTCTCACCCTTAGTGGGAGGGATTCACTGGCTCTTCTAGTGCAGTTTCTTCCTATCTCTCTCAAAATCATATTTCTTTTTTTAAATTGAAATCTTTATTGATACATTACATATACACATCATGATTGCACTCAACAATGAGAATTTGTACCAGTATATGACACAACTTAATTCTCATTTTTTTCAAAATCATATTTCTTACTCATCCATCCTTAGATCTGTATGTTTCTCCCTGCTAAACCCTCAGTCACATTCATTTCATTCTTCAAAGAGCCAATAATCATTGAGCCGCCATTGTGAGCCAGATACTGTGGGAGACACTATGGATAAGTCCACAAATAAGACAGTACCCTGGTTATTCCTGCACACAGGGAATTTAGTATAAAGAGAAGCATATTCTTTGCAAAAAATGACTCAACAAGTAAGGACAATTGTAAAGAGTGTTAGGAATGAAAACTGCAGGATGCTTAAAGAGGAAGTAATAAAAAAGGAAAATCTCAGCAAGTCTCACAGGTCCTTGGAATTTCCACTTGCATGTTTTGGTTATGTATCCGGTGAGCATTCTCTATATTGAGGAGAATGTTAGAGGTTTTCTCCCTGAGTGTCAACCTTCCTCTTGCCACAGCCACATAAATGTGAGGAGGACTCAGTGTTTATGATCAGCAGGCAAGAGCTGGGCTCCAAATTAGTAATTGATAATCTCATGGGACCTCTGCCCCTTGGCTCATCTTGCTAATGGCCCTGGCCATCTATAATGGTAAGTGTTCCTTCCTAAATTCTGGTCAACATTTCCCTTCCTCTCAAACATGACAGCGAGTATCCTGAATTTCCTTCCTCTAGTACTCTCTCAGGCTGATTCATGACCCAAAACTATGACTTCATTTTGTTGCCAGTAGGTTACCACAGATTCTCTCCAAGGTCTTGCTATTCATTCATTAAGAATGATAAGGTCCAAATCTACCCACTACATTAGATAAGACTGCAACCTCCCTAGACTTGGAAAGTTTTTCCAACTGTCACTACTGTTCCTTCTGGTTTCAATGTGTATCTGTTGACCAAAAAAAGACAGAAAGGGCATGGAGATTAAAAGCAATTGTCAGTTGTAGAACAGATGGCTTCTGTCTACAGTCCATTTTACACACTATTATATTCAAAATGTAACGATCATTCAGCCAACATGTATCTAGAATGCAAACTGAACCTTTCTGAAGACTCTTGAAAAGGGATTCTACATGTCCATTTTAACTATAGGGATAACTTAAAATCCTTCTCCTTAGTATTCCTGTTTTATAATACTTTCTGAGTTCAGGAAATTTCCAAATATCCTCTCATCTTTCTCTCATAAAAGCCTCCTATCTCCATGCATCAAGACTCATGGCACAAGCAAACCCTGTAGACCACTATTCCCTTTCCCAAGTTCTTCAGACAGCAGTTTTTTTCCCCTCCCCAATGTACATGGGAACAGTAGGGCCTGGACCCCCCAGTGCTGCCATCTGCCCAATGGCCTTATTGAGTCCAGGTCTGGAGGCTGAGCTAGAATTCTCCCAACTAGGGAGAAGAGAAACATTCCCCACATCCTGGTGCTTGGCTTTGTTGTGTCCTGTCATCATCGATACAAGGAATTTATTACTTTTATTCCAAAAAGTAAAGGGGTAGGGCAGTTATTATTAAAATTTTAATGTTCATCAACTAAAAAATACAATATGGTAAGAATAGTGTGAATTCTATAAGCTTTTTACTCAATATCTATATTCAATCAATATCTTTATGTGTGCTACATACATTATATAATATGCATGTATGTCTATTTTTTTCAGATTCCTTTAATAGGACCTGATAAGACTGGGAAGCTTCACATGGCCCCTCTCTACAGCCCACAGGTGGAGATCCACAGATACCCATCAGTTAATTAACTTATCTAATTCTCACCACATATTAACAATATTCTAAAATTTTGCCTTAGCATATTAATTGTAATGAAACATACAAAGAATTTGAAGGTAGAAGCAAAAGAAAGTTCCTCTTGATATGTCATTATTTTAGGGACATTAAAGGGATAAGACTAAATCAAAGGGCTGCGATGCACATGCGACTTTCCTGCTCTGTAGTAAGCTCATAAATCCTTGTGCTGGGAGTCAGCTCTGAGCCATTAGTGAGTGCTAATTGTACGCAATATTAATGGTGAGTATGGATGACACTGGCTTTCAAACCTCCAACTTTGTTTCATAATCCCTGGTTCACCAGCTGGGACTTTGATGGGGCCCTTTATAGACTGGCTTTTGCTACCCTTGTGAAACATTATAATCACATAAAATGTTATGTTGTAGGATTAACTGGAAGTTATGCGGAGCTTACCCTGACATCTGTGCCTTAATCACCTCCTTTCATCGCTTCACTGCCCTTTTAGTAGGATTTAGAAAGCTTCCCTCCACATGAAAAGGGGTGTGAAGCTTCATCAGCCACACCTGGAGAAGACACCCTCATTTCCAATTCCAGTTCAACAACTCACCAGTGTTGGGAAATCTCAACTTCCCTGTCCTCTTCTTTACTCAACAGGAAAAAGAACATTTCTATAGACTCATTTTTCCCTTCTGTAGCAGATCCTCAAACCCACTCTCCATCCACTAGTGTAAACTTGAACAAAGGCCTATAACAATCACTTCACTTATTCTGGATTTAACTAAGTAGAGCCTTGTTATCCAGAAAACAATCCCTTCCCAAGTCTAGGGGGACATTAGGGATGTGGCTAGGCCAAAACTTGGGACCAATAACCTAGACATTGTCCCTCTCTCATCTTGAAATCTTATGGGTGAAATAATCCCACTAGGATGTCTCCCTACATTGCCACACAGACTGTGATCACAGTGTAGATGGGATCCACTGCATAGCACATGCACAGTGTAGCATGAGCATAACCAAGCCAGTCGATGCAATGGTCAAGCATAGATCTACCTTGGATTAATAACAGTTTTATAGAGAAAGTACAGTGGTTCTACCAAGGACAATGGGCAGATGTGCCCAAGGTCAGGGACTAGTGGTGCTTGCCTCTACTCATGACCCAACAGGGAAGGCCTTTGTAGTTCCTCTCCCAACTCATGGCAAGTCAGCAGTGTATCAGGCATGCATGACAACCAAGCCCCAGTGAGGCTGATGGAAATTATATCTCTATAGATGGTTCTAATTACAAGCTGTCCATCTTTATATATGGGTGTTTCTAATTGTGGCAAATGTATAAATAGGCAAAAGTCAACCAACTGAGAAAGAGAGGGAAAACTATCTCTCATTCCCTTATTCATCAAGCCTAGACACACCAGTGTCCTTTCAGGACCTCAACTGCTCTAACTGTATGTGGCATGGCATGGTGCCCTTGGTCACCAAATGTGCTACACAGCCCAGTCACCTGGAAGCTTCAAAAGCTCCCAGTGCCTGAGTCTTACCTTATATTCCTTGTATCTGCCTGGCTGGGGAAGGAAGTCAGGCATTAATTTGTTTGTTTATTTGTTTGTTTGACACACAGGAGGTTCCAATGTGTAGAGGTATTTGAGGATCACTGACAAAATGATTATGAAGTCAGTCCTTTGGGTTGGATTTAGTTTGAATCTTGATGCCACAATTTACCAATTATATCACCTTGGGAAAACTAAACTCTATGTGCCTTAACTTCCTCATCTGCAAAATATTATACTTTATAAATAATGGTAGTATTTACCTCATAGAGTTATATGAGGATTCAATAAAATGGTATTTGCAATGTGCTGAGATCAGTTTCTGGCACCAAAATTTATGCCTTCCCCAGGGACCTCTCTTTTTCTGCTTTCTCTGTCTGGACTTCACCCTCCCTGATTGTCATGGACAATAAGGAGTCCAATAGTTCTAGTTTCAGTGTGATGCACTCTCCTTTCTAGTTCATTTTTGAAGATTTGCATTCATTCTGACTATGTATTTTGGTGGTATCATCCAGTGGAATGTAAGCTCTGTGAGAGCAAGACCTGCCCTCTCCATACAAACAGTAGAGGAGCAAATCCTAGTGGAAGAATATAAAGCATGAGGGAGATTTCATTTACTAGCATCAGAGGAGCCATTCAGAGAAGAGGTCCATGTGTTTGAACAGGGAACCTTTCTTGAGCCACCAAAGATTACCATGAGATTAGGGCCTCAGGGTTTGCTGTGGGTGAGACTGGCAGGAAAGAGCTATGTGTTTTAGTGCCCTCAACTAAATCTTGTGCAATCTAAGCTTTGCTCATAAACAAGAAAGGTGGCCTCTCCCTGAAAATCTGGACCTGCTGAGATTCCACATCAGATAATTGCCTTATTTGAATTTTCTCATTTCATTTTAGTAAATAGCTCATATCTATTTTATTTAATGTTGAGCTCAATTATCTATTTCATTTCTCTAAATTGCCACCTCCCCTAAACTAAAGCCCCAGTTCTTGCTTACTGTGTGGGTGTGAGAGTATAATGCTCAAGCATTTTAAACTGAATAGAACACATAAGGACTATACCAAAGGCGATGAAGAGATTAATGTCTTGTACAGACAGAATGAGGCAGATGAGCAGTATCATTACACAAGTAACAGCACAGTCTCCATGCATCTATTAGCATTTGAGTCCCATTTACATTAATCATCCTTCAATCATCAGATAAATATACCCCATTTCCTAAAAAATGATGTGTCCTGACCTGGAACACCTGGTCATCCCCACTGTGATCTGAATTTCAAAGCCACCTCCCTTTTGCAGAGCCTCCACTGTGGATTCCTGCACATTGACCTCCTGGTCATGCACATTTCACATCACAAATGCAAAGGAGCTGGAATCACAGAACTTAAAACCACTGTCACTGAAGATGCCAATGACCCTACAAATGCATAAGGCTATGAGAAGTCACTGAAATTACTAACCTATTGATTTGGAAATGAGTATGTTATTCACTGTAATAAAGGCAACATGGTCCATATGGACTAGTCCCTTCTTAATGGTTTGTGGCTGACTCGAATAAAATAATCAGATAAAAACTTAATGGATCATTATCAGACCTAAGAAAAGGCTCTTAAGTCAGCACCTCTACACCTTCTCCCCTCTTCCTCTGTTGTGGTGCCAACCACAATGTTCTGTCTTCACCTTAAAACACAAAAATACAGAGACTTCAGACCTTCAAGCCTTAAAGCTCACAGGTTAACTCTGGGTAAGCAAATTGACCTGTGAATAACATTCAGTAGGGCTCCGATTGCAGTGTGCTTTGAGTGGGTGCCATGATGGCTGGCAATCTGTGAAAGTGTTGCACTTGAAGTTGTTTGTTCTCTGGCACCTTACTGTGAGGACTGCCTCACACAAGCCAACTAGGTTCTACTACTCTTACTTCTGTTATCACTCACTAGTGATCTAGAGTTCTGTTCCCAAGAGACTAGCAAGGCACATTGCTTTATCTGAAAGTTGACCCACAGTCAGAGAATAAGCTGATATTTCAGTGTCTTTCTGTTCTTTATACATTGTAAGGACTGTGCCTGCTTCTCCAGAATGTGCAAGGTTCGCCTGCTGGGCTAAACCCTCTCTGTTTGGTCCTCTTCTCTTCCTTCACATGGCTCTGATGTCCAGATTGGTGCTTCCAAACTTTACTACAAATGCAGATGATCTGAGAATATTCTAAACCTGAAACTGGTTTGGCAGGGAAGGGATAGTGCCCAGACTGCAAGAGCTGCAATTCTGCTGATCAGAACCATACCTTAAAGAGCAAAGATACAGAGCTTCTGTATTCCCCCTCCTCAAACCCATCAAAACCTAGTCACTGAAAATGACTTTGGCCACAGTGACTCAAAAGGGAAGGAAGGCTTGGGGTAGTCCCATTCTCACGCATATTTGTCACTTTATGGGACTAAGAATGCTTCACCAGAGAACAAATGATGTCCTGGGGAATTCTGGGGCTGGAAGTGTTTTCAGGTGGATCCAGAGTTCAGCTTGCTCAAATCTCTGAAATTTTGACCTTTATGTATTCTTTGAGGACTCACTTGCATTGAACAATGCCTTAGCACAAAGCCAGGACTGAAGACAGCTGTCTCTGTGGCCAAATTAAACATAGAGGGCAAGTAAGAGCCCCAGTATGACGGGTAGGCACAGCATTTTCCTTCCACATACCATACTATGGATTTATGCTGTTGGTTTTGTTGTGTCAGGACCTTGTGGTAGGAAAATACACAGAGTTATCTCTTCTAACTATAAAGTATTGTTTCCTATAGAGATATCTCCAGAATGAAAGGCTTCAAGTGGTGAGAAGTGGTTAAAACCAACTCATTGCTTTGTGAACCACAGCAGCTGAGAGAGGAAGTGTGCATGAGGCTCCCCCTCCCCCAGCTGCTCTTTCTCCTTGTTCTTCTTAAGCATCATTTTATTTATAGCTAGGAAAAATAATTACCTACAGCTGTGCTTCTCTATTGCAGGGCACTTAAGGCAGTGCGTACCAGGTTGCTCTTTGCTGAGCAGCACCATGGAAGACGCCATCAGCCTCCCTCCTCAGTACAGTGGCCATCCAGCCTATCTGGTCTTGAGAAGAGGTAAGTAGTCACCAGTAGCCCCCATCCAAGCCTCTGTGACTTATCTGAAATCACTACATCAATTTCTTTATTCGAATGCATTT